>JAOTAV010005603.1:2525-18794 GCA_026546445.1 Cyclargus thomasi | reverse complement strand
ACAGAATTGAGAAATATTTATAGTCGAATTTAGACCACAGTCCATAGGACGATCTTTTGTATTCATAATAATTATAATATTTACAAATACGTTAGGAAAATTCGTTTCTAACCTAACCTAACACTTTTGTGGAGTTTTATTATGGCGGAGAAAATAGAACACAATCTGAGATAATCAATATATTCAAATAATAAATAACACTTAAAATATACTAATCTAAAATCAATAAACTAAAATACCTATGAGGACCTAAAACTTTTGTATACCTTACCTACCAAAAATCACAAACGTATAATGAAACTTGCAACAATAGTTACCTCACCTGCATATTCTGAAATGTTTTTGGTAAATTTGTTATTTAACAAATATAACATAGAAATTGCTATCTCGTCGTCGATAGCCGCGCGTATGAAAGAGTAGACAGATTCGTTTACAAATGTTCATTCGAAGACACATCCGTTTACAAATGTTCATTCGGCGACCGGACCATACAAGGTGTAACATAAGTGATGTTACACCTTGTATGGTCCGGGTGTGTGTGTAGTGTGTTCTCTATATAGATCCATGAAAGTAGCTGCGCTGAAAGCAAAATTTTTTTCCACGAATTGTATGGCCGTCTTGGGCAGTCGGGCTTATATTATTACAAAAGGATTTTCGTTTTTAGCGCTGCTATTTTCACTGTATACTATATAAGGGACAAATAATACTTAAGTATTAGCACTTTCCTTTGTTACACCCTGTATATTTTATTAATATGTATGGCTCGTAATAATTTGTGGCTTAACATCCATAACGTGTAGGGAAGAGCGACCACACCAGAGCCTCAGAGAGCGCCAATGGATGAAGCCACGATCTCGCGCACTGAAAAAATCTGAAAAGAAAATGAGTATAATACACATAAAAAGACCATAAGGTAATTACTATAAATATTATTACAGCATCTATAGTCTGTTCAAAATAACTGTGTATGTAATTTCATACGAATTTTGAAAACATTAATGAAACACACTTTATACTTGCACTGTTTACACTATAATTGTAGTGGAATAATAATAAATACTTGTAGTAGAACATGGATTTCGTACAAGAACCAACATTACCATTACGTGTACAAATTTTGATCGTTAATATCGTTTTCTGCTACATAACAACTTTTCCGGAGGGTCCAGCAATGTCATTCAGTGTAAGAAGCCATAGTTCGTTGTGCAATTTCCACTATTGTAAAGATCTAGCTTATTCAGATGCAGAGGCAGAGTGGCTACAAGATGGACAGACGCGATTGTCAAGCTGGATTTTTTTGATTGACTACTCGTTCCAGGAGGCATTTCATCAGGCTCAAGACAGAGAAAAGTAGAGAGACCAATCCCGCGTGACCACCAAAATTTGCTTTTTGTGGTCACGTCCATCAGCCATGAGGTTACGACTAGAAAGAAGATACGGAGCCAGGACCACTACTCTCAAGCAAGTGTGACTAGGGGTAATCCTTAGTTTTGTGACTGAATAATAGTAACTCAAAACTTATCTATACCCACCTCATGACAGGTCTCGGCCACAGCACCCTGCGGCGTGTGCTGGCCAGCTCTAGCTGTGTGTGCGTGAGTTTCTCTCGCAGGGTTGCCACCACCGACGCCATGTTATCACGCTCCGCCTTCACACGCGACAACTTAGACTGTAACACCGCGTTTTCGCGCGACAGTTGTGTGCGAGTCCTAATAACAATGAGAATTAAATATAAAGATTTTTGATGACTTTTTCTAAGTCAGATACTCGTATTATAATATACAGGACAACGGTTTTTAAACGTAACCATTTCTGTCGATATTATATCTTATGTCTATTAGACCTTCCGAATTCAATCGATACGTACCTAATCATTTCTTCACAACTAGATGCTGAAGAAAATAGTAACTAGACACTTATTTTAAAAGAAAGCAAGTTTAAATTACTCAATCTCCGAGTTGACATCATCGTTCAGTTTCTCTATGGCCTCCTGCTTGTCTCTCGCCTCCTGCTTCAACGAAATCATTTCTTCCTCGTTCTGAGCCAGCATTCTTTCGTGTTCTGCAAGCTCCTTTTGTAGCAAGGCCAACTAAATGACACAGTTAATTGTAAAACAATTCATCTTAAATTTTCATTTTTTCACATAAACGGAAGACAAAGGACCGGGAAAATAATTTTAAATTTAAATAATATGGATTTTATGTTAAGTCAAATGTTTAAGTCTGGTGCAGATGAAGTGAGTTATAAGGTTTATCCAAATTGTGTTTAAAATGTTAATAAGGTAATGCAAGCTCTATATAAACGACAATTGAACGTTAGCCGTTAAAGCATCTGTACAATCGTTCGTAGAACTTTGTCAAAGAGTTGATCAAATACGGTCCTATAATTTACGATTATTTTACCGCTTGTGTGAATCAAAATAAATGTAAATTATTTAATAAAGTGGAATAATTTCTTGAAAAGAAAAGTTTTATTATTGTATAACAATTAATACCATAAAAGCTTAGTTCGTTTATCTTACTATATATGTAGTGAGTAAACACACTCACAGGAGAATTATATATAGTAAGTCACCGAACTTCTCTCAAACGACTGGACCGATTTTGATAATATTTTCTGTGTGTGTTCAAGGGGATCTAAGAATGGGTTAGATTCACAAAATAGCTCGGCAGGACAACGTCTGCGGTGTCAACTAGTTATCTATATATTACCACACGGGCGGAAAACTTTGTACGCCTTTGTACAGACGCGTAGATGTGAAAAGCATGAATTTTTTCCCAGTTACAGTTGATATGTAAGAGGAGCGTGGAACACCAAATATTATTTCAAAATATGTTTTAATTACACACTACGCACACTACAGTATTTTGTCATGACACAATAATTATACATGAAATACTATTTTGTTTATGGTAGAAGTCTGTGTTTTTTTAACTTAATGGCCTGGTAACGAAACCTTTATGCCGAAGTGTAGTCTGTTATTTAAACGAGGATAGATTTTTTTATAGTTGATCTACATGATGGATTAATCCATTCATGTAGAGGAGCTATAAAAAATATTTCATTTTAAAATCAACTCCTTTTCTGGTATAACTTTAATATTTATGTTTCTTATATCATGGATTAAAATAGTATATGAAATAATTTTTTTTTCATTTCCGCTGCGGTTATACTAAACTATATCACTAAAGAGTAAAGACCGACGTAAAGGGATAGCCAAATTTTCGTCATTTTATATACAACTCCTACATATACCGGTTGGTGACGGCAGGCGGTTTTATCTTATAGTGGACACTGTACAAAAGAACGCTCTGTTTCTTCGCTTTTAAATAACCAGCAAATGGATAAGTGGTAACCGAGACGATTGGCGAGAGATGGGCATGTAAAAAGTCGATCCTGCGAGGACCGACTTTTTACATGCCAATCCGACGCTTGGATCATCTTTGATCTTGTCTAGACAGACGATCAGGTGACCAGCTTGATGCATTGTCCAAACCAAACATAGTATTAATTTTTCTCAACGTGGGTATCAAAATCTCTAGTTTCGAGTCGAGGGACACGTTCTAAACCAGTAGACCACCAAGCCGCTAGGTCACTAACTCTCTCCATAGAGACAAGATCGACCTACGACAATAAAGTTTCGGTCGCGGGCACCAGTTAGATGATCATTGATCACAAGGCGTGCTTGTTTCGTGTATTGTGTCGTTTGTGCGCGCGACGCACAACCCGCCTTAGGCCGTTTGTCCATCAACAACGTCATCCAAAAACGAGATTATTTCGGCCGAATAATGCTACTTTATGACATATGCTACAGGTTTCATTTTCCTTTCCACGCCCATAAAGACGGCGACGACATAAAATGAAACTTATAGCCTAGATCATAAAGTTGCATTTTATCGGGCGGAATTGTTCTCGGTTGACGATGCTGGTGGACAAACGGCGTAACGCAGCGTTGCTCTAATAAAGCATGAAATAAGCTCGTGACCACACCTCACGGGCACACGTTTAACGCAACGGAAGACCTAAAGTAACCGCCATCATAATTTTATAGTCGTAGGTTGTTCTCATCTCTATGGAGAGGGTTTACGCCTTAGTGAGCCAGTAGTTTAGAGGATTCATGAAGGTCGTGGGTTCGATCGTCATGTTAGAAAGAATCGGAGGGTCATAAAATTTAATTAAGGAAGTCTACTTGCGTTAAAAACTTACTCTATTAAACGCGTGTTCCCTCTGAGCAGTGGCCTCTGTGACGGCTATACGCTCAGCGCGCAGATCTTCTTCGGTCAGAGCTAGAGACTTATGGACATTCTCCAGCTCATTGCGACAATTATGCCAGCCTGTAAACATAATTTATATTAGAAATCTCAAAAAAAAAACATATATTTAAGGCCGTCTGTCCTCCGCACATCGTCACCGTAAACAAGAATATTTAGGACATAGACTTTATTTGATTTTATTACGGTGGCTTACAGCTTGGTATTTTACAATATTAAAACTGAAGGTAGAAAATACTACTTATTCTTCCACCGCAGAATACATATTGATATTAGTATAGTCTGTTCAAAGTGAATTGGCACGGGATTTCATACAAACTTTCACGTTTTGTATGAAGTTTTGTGCCAACTTACGGAGAATGGAGTAAAGCGCTACGTAGCTCCGGAAAAAAATAATTTTACGGGCGTCTGACGTAATTATTTTGTGTCATATTTTGGGTGTTACTATTACCATTCGTTTCATTCATCATACTTTTAAAGTCAAACATCACACACACGCACATTTTTTTATTAGTAATATTAGTAATATAATGAATTTTGTATATTTATTACATCACCCATGGTAACATTAGAATGTCCTAAAAATTAAAAAAATACATACCGACAGCCATTTCAACAGCTCTATCCTCTGCACTGCAAATATCCTGTTGGAGTGCTTGCTTTTCCTGTTACCAGAATTACGATATGTCACTAACCTAATACTAAGGAGGTATTTCACCACTTCCAGATAAGTGTCGGATAGTCTATACACAACTTTTTTTGACCGATATTATATGGGAAAATTATCAAAATATTTGTGGAAAACTAAAACAACAAAACAGTTGACGGACCTACCACCATTCGGAATATATCAATGAAATGATGTGATCTGTCGGCTGGGTTTGACATAACGCGACCAACTTACTTAGACCCGCAATCTGGTTCTGTTCCAACTTCCCTGATAGTACATCTATGAACCTTTAATGGAGGCTGTAAACGCTCGCCGAGACACTAGGGCGGAGTGCGAGGGTGTAAATGGTTGCACTCGCCTCGTCTCGCTTGTCAGCCGCTTGCGAGAGTCTTGCCACGATATTCTCCGAGACCTCTCGGCGAGAGTGTACAGTCTCCATAATAATATATTGTGATATGGTGGTAAGCGCTCTAGAACAGGGAATATATTTTCGTAGACACTGTGACAATTAAACAAGAAGAAAGTCACGACTCACAGTGTCAAAAGTCACAAGTGCGCCTGCACTTAACTTTCTGTCCACAAGTATGATTTTTAACCGACTTCTTTCCTGTCCTACTGCGATACTTAAGTTCTGTTTAGGCAAGTTAATAACGTCTATAAATAAACTTGTGCATTTAAAACATTAGAAGGATAAAGTACTCTAACAAGTTTGTAGAATAAATTATGTTCGGTTATATTGAACCTTTTCCTCCTACGACATAGACTTTATAAAGTTCTTACTTTAACAAATCTGATCCAATACGTTAATAATAATATTATTATGTGACATAAATTTAGGCCATACGATCGTTTGGACAGTCGAGATTATGGGAGTATTTTAAGATTGCGCGCCCCGGACTCCTGTAGCTTTCTGCCTTGTCAAAGTCAAAGTGTTTTTATTCAAAATAAGACAATCAAGGACACTTTTTGAATGTCGATCGTTGATGAAACTATCAGAGTAGACATAATCATAGAGCACGACGATCCCAAACAAAAAACCAGAGCGCCGCGAACACGTGAGGCCCGTATGCAGAAAGCAGACCTCAAACTCCATAGCGACGGATTATATGACATTTTAATAAATTCCAAATTAAAAACCAATGTTTCAAAATTTAATTCTGACAAGTTTTTGATCGCATGGAATTCGAAGTCCGTCCTCTACAAGCAGACCCCGCGCACCCGCGACGTTCTGATTCCCCGCCCGAAGCCGGGACACTCCATAACCATGTCCACTCTGAAACTACGGTGCCTACTACCAGTTCGGGAACTAGCCGTGCGAGAAGAACCGGCGTAATAAACTCGCACTGGGAGTCATCATCATTGTCCTAGGGTCCGTGGGGCAGCCTGACCGCCCCTATGCCGGCTCTGGGCCGCCTCTCACGATCTGCCGCCCCGGGCTACAGCTCTTTTCGGGCCTAGATTAAATACACCCTTGGTCGAGATTAATCGCCCACCTTTGTCAGATTAATATAAATATATACACCGTGTATGATTGACCGACCAATATTTATGGTCGCTCCACCGCGACTCGGTTATACGCCACCAACCGTCTATTGTTGTAAGTTTTGAGAGCCAAGATAACGCGCAACGAGAGAAGAGCCCACCGTTTCTCCGAGTTAAAGGTTGTACGCAGCCTAATTTTTTTTTAATTACATTTAGGCCTATGCGATTATTATAGTTCTAACTTCACCTTTTCCAACAAAGCCTTCTCAATATCCTTTTCCCTCAGCAGTTGTTTCAGTCGCTCCAGCTCTCTGATAGCCAGTCGGACCTTTGTATTGTCAGAATCCAGTAGAGACTTCAGCGTGCTCACTTGCATACGGAGGCGCTCAGAACTGTTCGCCTGGGAGAACAAATAGTATACCTTTTACTTTACCCTCGAGTAAAGTGTCGAGTAGACTCTCAAATTCACGACCCTCTAGCACTAATCATATGATAAAACCGTCAAGTAACTAACCCCCTTACTCATAAAAATATTTAAACAGTGCTTAACTAATCAAGATTCGTATTCTCTTTGTGGCATATTGAAAACGTCACACGATTTTTTTATTGGTCGTCGCGCGCGTCATGCTATAGCCTTCCTCGATGAATGGAGTAACCAACACATAATTTTTCAATTCCGGCCAGTAGTTCCTGAGATTAGCGCATTCAAACAAACTCTTCAGCTGTATATTATTAGTATAGATGATTTTTCTCTCTTTCTGCTTCTTTTGTATAGAAGAATCTGTAATAGCTCATGGAAAATACCCATGAGCTATACACAAACCTTACCTGACACTCCAACGTCTTCCGCAGACACCGTATCTCTTGCCGTCTCCTCCTCCACGCGGCAATAAGCATGAACCTTGCCACAATCGCAGCGGCCTGGTCTTCGTCTGCCGCACGGATCTTTGGAGATCGAACGACGGATAAACGGTTTTCATTGCTGAAATAACACAGTTACTAGCGAGCATAGCACGAGGATTGGAGAATTCGAAATCACTTAAAGCTGGCCGCCTAAGTACGTTTTCTGTATAAGGTTTCCTAATGCGGAATTCAGAATTCGGACACCCGAATGAATTGAATCAGGAGAAAATACATTGGCTAGCGCACACATTCACTTTTCCTCGTACGGAATGAATCCCGCATACAATACATTCTGGTGCCGGATTGTGGAAAACGAATTCAGAAAACCTAATACAGAACACATACACTACTGATGCCCCAGAGAGTCAAAATCATTACACCGGTCGTTTACATCGGGGATTAGAAACTGGGGTATCCCAGTAGACTACAATATGTTATTGATAGCCGTTATTATAGAATAGTTCGTCGTTCTCGGCGTTTAAGACAATTAAAACAATGCCCGCTCGGTGGGAAAACATAAATTAACAATTACTAATTGCTTACAGTGACTTGCATAGTACAATACTGCGTAGATCATACCCCGCTCAGATTTATTTTACCTTCAACTCAACCTTAACGCTTATGTCACTGGGATCACTTTTGTAAAACCGGTCAAGTGCGTGTCAGACCACACGTATGGTTCCGCAAACATTTACACAGGTATGTCGACATGAAGTCTTTCGACAAAAAACTGGGCAAGGAATTTCATACAAAGACATTTTATAGAAAGTTTAGTACCAATCCCGGCGAATAAAGTATCCAATGCTAATTTTCAACGATTTAAAAGTGGTTTAAAATTTGTAAGTTTTTTGTTTGATTTTCCTGTAAGGCGATTATTTTTCATTTAGATACCTAATCATTAAAAAACTGGATTAATACAAAACAATACATCGAATATGCACCACATTTTCATACCATCTTATAGGGTTTAGGCTATAGCCTACATTTACATACTTTTAGACCATACAGACCGTATGAACATTTAAAAATATATGAGACTTAACCAAAGGTTTCCGACTTGGTATAGTCGACACCACGGATCCCTAAAAAGGACGTCGCGTCTTGAAACTGACGGAATTCTACGATGACGACATTTACGTCAGAAAACTCCGTTAGGCCTTTGTTTACCAGATATAAACAAAGTTGCCGCCATTCATCAAAACAGATTCGTAGACGGCATTGGACAAGGTCGGTTCTGAATTTTAGAGGTAAGTCTAACAATGTATTGACATACCGCCACAACACGAAAAGAATATTCTATATATTAATAAGCGAGCGGAAATCTTCGTCTCCTTTTGACGAAAGACGCGTAGATGTAAATGCATGAAATTTCTTCTAGACGCTGATACATTTCTTGATAGCCTCGTATAGTCACATAGAAGCGTGTGCGACACGTGCAGCGTGTACGGTTCTGACATATGATCACCTTTAAAATAATGTGGTCGCGGCAGTGGGATTGGAGTTTTAATATGTCAAGTCACATAAGGGCTAAAATCCTAGAAAATGTTAACGCTAGTCTTTTAATTATAGAAATACACACTTTTCCTTCTTAGACCTTTTGGAAGGCGTCAAATCCTCCATTGACATGGCCTTTTCGTGAATTTTCATTGTCTTTACTGGTGTCTTCTTGTATTCGTCCAGACAGCTTCTTATTCTGGACAAGTTGCGACCAGGAGTGGTGGTGGTCTTCGCAGTGAACTTATTGACCGGGGTAGAAAAAAGCTGCTTCTTGGGATGCGCTCGTTGGTGGCGCCTGTAAAATCAAAGAACCTTAGAGTTTTATGGTTCAAGAGCCAGCTGTAGCCTGGCTTTTGTTATTTTATAAAAAAGTAATTTTCCGTATGTGACTTCTATAGAGATAAGAACGACTATGGAGTTTTAGAGAGGGAAGGGTCAAAAAATCATGAAATTTGTGTAACGTACATAACGGATGGTCCCTTAGGATTGTTTTTGGGGGTTAATAGTTTGTATGAAAACTCGTCTCTTTAACTTTAAGTATACACAATTTTATTTTCTCTTTTTAATAACTAGCGATAAAGCGCAGCTTTAGGAAAGCTTGCAATTTTTAAGTGCCCTTTACAGTTACACATATTAACCTATAGATGGCATCAGTCGTATAACGTTATTTTTTTAATAATAGACATAATATTATTCCTTTTTTATTTTTAAAAACATTACAGATATACTGAAATCACTAAGCTTAAGCCTAAACCTTCTTATAGTTTTTCCGCAAAGTGTACCACAGACATGTACTGGCTGTACTGGTGGGATATAGAGGGCTCGCTTCGCTCGCGCAATTATCTATTCAGTATTATATATACTTTTCTAAATAGTTAATCAATTAAATAATGAATGCTTGATTCACCATAGTTTCCTTATCCATTAAACGTAAGATTAAGGTTCCACTGTCTCTTTGAGCTGGAGACTCATTTAATACTGTTTTCCCGTTTAATTTTTCCTGTACAAATTCTGTGCTGGACATACCTTCGATTGCAATAATATGTTATTATTATAAACCAGTTTTACCTCCTAATAAATCAATGTATTCTTCCCATGACGTTGGGTATCGTCACACGACGATAATAGGAAATCCCGTTTGTAATAGAAAAGACAAGAGTTATCTATATATTAATATGGGAGTGAAAAACGTTGTATCCCTCTTTAAGCTTTCTTAAAGAGGGATACTACGCATCTTTATGCGTAGATGTAAAAGCATGAAATTTATTCCAGTTATAGTTGGAATATGGAGGAGAAGCGTGGAATACCGATATAATTTTAAAACGTGTTTTAATTTTGCATATTTTTATTAAATAAAACGCTACGCACACTACAATATTTTGACATGACACGATAATCATACATGAAATAATCTTTTATCTGTGGCTGAAGATTGTTTTTTCTAAATAAAATTTAATGGGTTGGTAACGAGACATTTATGCCAAACTGAAATCTGTGATTGAATTGGGGAAAATTTTGATAGCTTCCTACACGATGATTTTAAATATTATGGATTTTAATATGGTCGAAGTTCGACCACAGACCGACCTCTAGTATACTTAGTTCTGGCATGAAAGTCAGATTATCTTGACAAAAAAAAATACATACTTTCATACTAACATTACAAATGGGAAAATGTATTTGTTTGTTCATCCTTCACGCCCTAATGAAGGAACCAAACGATTCGATTTTTAGCATACACTTAGTTTATTTCTTTGCTTCATTGAATTTAAATGTCTTGAACAATTGCAGTTAATTTTATCAAGTCAGATCTTTTCTTTTTTCTTGTTTAACTTAGCTAGTTTTCATTACATCAGTAATTTCATAAAGAACATTTAAATTGTGACTAATTCTAATAGTTCAGAATAATCATTTTTTTCCACATAGTCAATACTAAAGAAACGCTTTTATAGCATATTATATCCCATTATGTACAGCTGTATTTTTGGTCCCGTCAAATTTAAATAATAATTATAATTAAAACTAGCGTGCGAACATTTTCCTGTTCAAATCTAAAAGTTGCTTCGACTAAGAAATAGGAGTAAGGCCAGCCGCACTGCGCAGAAATCGTAAAGTTTCAATATAAATACCATATAAAACATTGTATTTTCGCTAATCACTGCTAAACAACGAATGCATCAATAGACTGATAAGAAAATAACTGTAAATATGGTTTGACATAATAATTTTTAAAAGAATTTTCATCTGCAAGTTTGTTATGACTATATATCGAATGCGAATCTTGGCTAAAAGCTGAGAGAATTGCGCAGTGCGTAGTTAACGAAGGAATACTTGATTTAAGCACAGAAGGAAAAACTGCAGAAACTTGCGATTTTACTAAAAATAAAACTAACAGTAATTGTATTATAATCAAACAATATATTTTAATACGACTTTTAAATAAGGATTCTGCTTCACGCCTTATAACGTAGATAAAACTGTACAACTTTAACAGTAACTGACCCGCTGAACTTCGTGTCTCTTTATATCCGACTGCGCCAGAAAGAGGGCTATGTTTTTCTAGAGTATGTATGTATGTATGTATGTATGTATGTATGTATGTATGTATGTATGTTTGTATAATAAATGGCGATTTTTTAAGTCAAAATTGAGTTCCAAAAAAGGGTATCAAAATGAAGGGCTTTAAATAGCCATTCTAGAAATACTCGTAACTTGATGTTTAAATGGCAATGGTTTCTGCAGTTCGGGTTCACTGTTTTTAGGACATTAAGCTTGTCTTTTAATATAAATGTTCCTTGGAAGTCCACAAATATTTTTAAACTATTTTATTTTAGCATTAACAAAACTGATTAGGAACATGATCCTGTGACTACAATTTTTTGATGCCATTGCTTTAATATCTCGAATCCAACTGATTTATTTTAGCGAAGATTCTAGAAATTATACAGTTATTATTTTTATTTATTATTATGCTCTATAACTAAAAATTTTGACTGTCTACGCTCCCGGGTATTTTGATAATAACCTATTTAGAAACATAGTTAATCTGATACGTAATCAAGTTAGATGACTAATATTTTATGTGACTAAGTTATATGTAATTATAATATTATAATATTCATATAAATAGTAATACTATAGTATACAATACCCACCAGTTTAATTGATACAGAAAGTCGTTATAATGATGAATGAGTCATTCGCTATAGCTTACATCGAATATGTTGTGCTCGTAATAGTATGAATAACTTTGGATAAAAATGAGTTAAACCTCCAACGAATTCGGCACGGAACAGCTAGTCTTAATTATATAAAATTCAAAGATCTCTGATTGAAATTTATATCTATCAACGCACAGTCCGAACCATTGGATAGATTGGGTTGAAATTTGGCATGCAGGCTCTAGTGGTAACCGATCTTGGCGACACAGTACATTGGAAGGCTAAAACCCGTTTAAAAACAGTGTTCTTACGTGGCAGAATTGGGTGTGGCGTATAATATACACCTCTCTCGGGTCAGCTCCTTCTCCGATATATCACCACCACCGGACCTAGCTATGGGAGACGCGCTCTGTGGTAACTTGGAGTGTTCAGGCATTATCTGCAAGTTCATTTGTTTGTTACAATAGCGTATATCAAATTCAAGACATCATGTTCATAAGATGTTCGTATTGGTAAATTACCTATACGAATATTTTGTGAACATAATGTCTTTTCAAAATCAAAGGTAGCCTATATGTTAGTCAAAATCCTTTCAATTAAGTTAATGCCAAAAATGAAATCGATTGATTGCTTCGTTTGGGTGGAAGGAAGGACAAAGAAACAAACATACAAACAAACTTACCGATCTAAAATACAAGCAAGTATGGACAATATCAACAGTATGTTCGTACGTTGATGTAAATAATAAATAATTATCTAATAAAAATTAGTATTAAATCGTTTTCAGTTGCCTTGTTATAAAATGTCGGCTTAAAACTGTTTGACAAATGAAGTTTGACATTGATTTGATTTTCATTTTGAAAACTTTTTAAAAACTTAAATTTTATGTTGAAAAGTTTAGAACGAACGTGCCAGCATGACCGGAGAATTATCGCGCGCGAACAAAACTGGCGTATAACAGCGTTGCGCTATGTACCTATTTTCATCAAAAGGCCGACAATGCACTTGCAACGCTTCTGGTGTTACAAGTGTCCATGAGCGAAGGCAGTTGCGAGAGTTCTAGTTGCCCCCCAAAGAGTTCTACAAATTATCTTTAGAATATTTTTCGATCCGACTTATTGATTTTTGGGTACAAGCCGGTGAAAATCACAAATTGCGAAGTTAGCCCCCCATAATTTCAATAACGTTTTTGATGTATGAAAATTACAGAACTATTTCTTAAAACACCAAAGAACTCCAGAACTATGTGGGGGGCGACAAGAACTCATTTCATTTAATTTTTTTTTCAATTTTGGGGCTCCAACTTTACATGCCCCGAATATCTAAACTCAAAGACTGTTTGTAGCGTCTTCCCGCTACGGCGTAGCGGCGTTGCGGGAATCGTAGCGGCTGCTACGAAGCTACACTTTCTTTAGATACATTTTTTGTTTCTTTGTCTTAAATTCATCCATCCATCCCTCCAGGACTGGATTTGTAAATAGTCGTTGTAGGCCATGGCCTATGGCAGCGTCCTAAAGTCGTCTTAGGATGTATCAAATTAACGAATAATCGTAGGTACCATGGGGGAAATTGAAACAGAACCAGTTGAAATATCTACTTCATTTGGTCGGAATATGTCAATTCTATGTAAGTCATGATCTGTCGGATGAGTTTGACATAGATCCGCGATCTGTATCTGTTTCAACTTCTTTGATTGTACATAAAAGCAGCAAAAGTAAAGTGGCCTGAACTCATAAAAAATGTAAATTCTTCACTGCATCCCTCTAAAAATATAGCTTACGTTTAAAATATAAGCAAGAATATGGCCAATTATACACTTATTTTTTTGACAACATAGAGTCGCTGGTGAAAGCTGAAAACAAACTGATCGGACGATCGACTTACGCCTTATTTTGTTAGCACACTGAAAATTTTAAACTGAAATTTTTATTAAGAAATATTGAACTGGCGTATGCATAATCTGATATGTATAACACGAAGATTCTGTTGTTATGTAAAATGTTGTTACTGTTATGCAGTTTGGCAGATACAAAATTAATTATTTTGTATTCCTTTTTTCATTTTTAATTTTTTTCATTTCAATGTACAATTATTGTCAGTCGCGTCCTATCAGTTGAAAGTATGTTTTCTTTACTATACTGATATACTACGCTTTACTATACTTACATTTTATAGTATAAAAACGAATCATTATTCGTTTTTATACTTTAAAATGTAAGTATAGTAAAGTTTCCACAAGTACACGAGACCTTGACCTAAAATTTAACCCCTAATTATTTTTTTGATATAATCAGGAATAATTTAGTGAGGTAGGGGACAGGGGTTAGACGCCCTAGGGGCGACAGGGCGACAGGCAGCCCGGCACCGAACAGGCGCGACCTGGAGTCGCCCCAGGAAAATGTTCCCTCAAAATTGCATGTTTCAAAGGAATTATTGAGTTAATTATTAAAAAGCTACCTGCCGCTTTGGCGGTGTTTTTATAGTAGGATCGCCATCTTGAAAATTCGAAGTAGATTCTTGTTTCACTTAGTAGACCGTGTCGCGAAAAACCTTGAAAAATATTGTTACAAATAAGAGATATATATATTATAACTTTTAATTACTTTATTTTTATTTCTTTTCTGATTTCCTTTTTATTCAGTAGACTGACTAAAATATTATGCAGGTATTTCGGTCACCTAGAGTCGCTATATTCACCATTATTGAATATATTTAAACATTTAAATTGAAACTGTGCAGTTTTCACAATTATGCTCTCGTTTATTTCGTGTTTATAGGGTCAATGGAGCCATTTTCTGCGAGAAGACTGTACAGAGGTACAATTAAATCTGCACAGTTTCCTAATATATACGAATACCTATATTACGCGGTAAATCCATATTGAAGAGACACTTCGTTCCAGCGGTTGTGTTTTTTGTGTGTCCTATGAATTTATTATGGTAGCCGACAAGAGTGTTGAGAAAATAAAATTCGCGCGTGTACGACGATCATTTACAAAATTGAAACATTATCCAAGTATGTACTGGTGCATTTAAATACGCTTTAATTTAGTTTTAACGCTTTTTTGGTCTATTAAAATACCTTTAATATAGCCCAAAAACTAACCGACTTTGGATTTCCGGTAGAATGAAAAATTTTGAAGTCGGTACCAGTCAAAAATTTAAATTTAGACAAATCATGACATGCTAGCGGTACCGACTTTAAAATAAAGAAGATTGTGTACGGAAATAAGCTGATGCCTCACCAAATTGTGAAACAGGCACTATTAAGGAATAAATTTGATTTAATACTTTTAAGTTTCTTTTTTATTATCTTTCCTTTGGAAGTCAGTTTGAATTTTTTGCTAAAAATAATAATTTTAAGGTAAGACATAACATGTTATTTATCTAAACATAGTATTTTTGTAAAAGATGTATGAAAATAATACCATATAAGAAGATATGAGAAACAAGATCTTGACCCTCCATTGGGTATTCAGAGTCTGATTTTGATTATAACAAATAAATTATACTTAAAATGTATCAACATTGTGTTTGATATATAATAAGAAACAAAACTTTTCTTAGAAATCTCAATAAGAACAATACTTTTTACAAAAACTTATCGTAGTAAATATTATTAATAGGCTTGTATTTAAGTCCTAAACGTCTTTATGACTTTATATTAAAAAAAATAATTGCCGCGAAATTATAGATTCTACGCGAGTGTGTATAATTTGCCCCGCCAACTGCAGACTAGCACTAAACATTACAATAATATTGAAATACTCATGTACTTAATAGTAAGTACAAACAAAGTAGTTAAGTATAGACTTAAGTCTCATAATCGGATAAATCATCAAAATCCTTATCGCCGCTTCAATAATTGTATGTTACCACCTGCAGAATTTTTGAATTTAGAAGGTTTTTTTAAGTTCAACTTATAGTAGCCAGACTATATAATATAATTATTGATTGCAGTAAAATAATTAAACTGTTAAATTAAAAAAAATCTACTTCACTTATTCATTTGCTATTATTATTAATTACCTACTATGATAACGTGTGTTACATATAATATAATACAATTTTATTACTTCTTATAAAGCTTTTTTTTATCTCGTGGATTTTATTATTTGTTTTAATAATTGCGTGTAAAAACTAAACGAACAATGTTTATGTAACAAAAATAATGAGACGATAATAATAATAAACTGGGGACGAATAATCCTTAGGGAGAAAAAAATTGATTTTACCGCAGGTCAAGAACCCCAGTGTTTCAAACGCGTAATACCACGCAAATCTTT
>JAOTAV010005592.1:0-30309 GCA_026546445.1 Cyclargus thomasi | reverse complement strand
GGGGGGAGTAGAGGAATGTTAGGAGGGGGGGGGGGGAGGTTCGCAGACACGTAATTAATATGTAAGATAACATTTCCATAAAAGTAGTCAATGTTTTTTTTTTAGTTTAAAATAAATTTTGATTTTTCTGTATACAATATATTTTAACCGTATTATACTAATAAAGAGGGCATGAAAAATTGTATTTTTGGTTTGGGGGGGCATAGCGAAATAAAGGTTGGGAAAACCTAATCTAAACTATTCTCAAATTCTTTATTTTTCTCAAAATAACAAACACGCAAACAGGAACTGTTTATATTAAGATTACAGACTTTGCAAAGTATTTTGTACCACGTCGAACCAATAAATAGAAAATAGAAAACTTCCCAGTGATTTTCCAGAAGTTAAATTAAAAAAGACTTTAAGAGACGGCAAAGGGAAACGATTTTTAATGCTTTTTGTTTCTTTGTTACAGATTTGGTGTGCCATTCCAAAATGCGAAACAATAAAAGTTGTCGGAATTAACATAATATCGCGCCAGGAATGCTGAAGAAATCTCCAACAAAAATGGACCACAGAATATTTATTTTAGTAGCGCTATCAGCGCATGTGTGTAAGTAATTAATGTCCTTTATTAATTTAAATACTAATTAACTTAACTCCTAAATGTGTTGTATGTAAATTGACAATAATGACTGAATCACATTCTTAACAAATTCGGAGTCCTTTTCAATGCAAAATAAAAAAAAAACCGTAATTCTAATTCAATTGCATTTAAAGTCGTCGCAATTTAATCTTAATTCCGAATTCCAGTAAGAATTTAATGATACCGACTGTACTGATAAAATAAAAAAGTTACGACCTTTCAAAAGCGTGCAGTTAAACGTATGACTCGGCGCTAAACGTAAAAAAAGGTATAAAATGAAACTCTTAGAACAAAGTAATTGAAAACACATAGATTGGAATACGGGGGCGTATTCTGATCCTTATCTAGGGACTATCTCAGCCCACTTGATGGCCAATGGGGTGGAAGTAACGAGGATCTACCCACGACCCCGCGAGAATTTCGCTACTTCATATTATGCGAAGTGCAACGCAAATTTTAGCCGTTCCGCTGAATCCACTTGGAATAAAAATATCGTTTATTATATTTAAAGTTGTATATTGTATAGTTAACTTATATAGTAATAGCTTTTACCTCGGCTATACTTGAAATTGGGACATCAACAAATTATCTATTCTAAGATCATTTAATCGGAACAAAATATTCTATAAAACCTTCCCCATTATTACACGTTATTATGTGACGATAAAATCTTATGCGTTATTGCGATATCTGTTGTAGTTCGGTCCAGTCGTCTGGAAGAAGTTCGGTGACAAACAGACGCACACAGGAATTATATAATAATATTCAGAACGACGTTCTTTGTACTTTAATCAGGTTTCAAGACGCTTTTTCGGCTCATTAACTTTTTAATCAATTTCAATGATTGCTATTAGAGGGATGGTATTCCCTTCTGTGTCATTACTTTCTTTACTTCTATAGCATAATACCTTTTCTACCTACTTACCTTACCTTTATGGGAAATGACATTGTAACGCTCAGTAAACTTACTGCATAATAAATATAATTAGCTAGATGTAATTCCAATTCAGTCTCAAGTCCCTTTTAATGCACACCTAAAAAAATCATGAAAACCGGTTTAGTCGCTGGTAAAAGTTCAGTGACAAATACACGCACAATAAAATTATATATATTATAACACTAAGATGGAATTATTTCTATGAAGCTACACAATATTATAAATAAAAAAAAATCAAGCAAAAAATCGTATGCCTCCTTAAGGTTCCAACATTGCCATTTTTCTTAACTTTCCGCATCATTAGCGAAGATATGAGTATGTTTTGCATGGCTTTCTGTATCGTGGCTTAAATGAACCACTATTTCAGACCATTAACGAAGCAATGGTTTCGAAGGACAATTGCTTTTTATCTCTTTAGCTCTCGCATTAAACCATATTTTCTTTTTCGTAAAATTCATGTTACAATATTTTCTTTTCTTTTTCTTTCACCAATTTCAAACCAAAATTACCTCAAATCTAAAGTGTATAAACTTAAAGAGAGCCTATAATAACTTTCATAACTATAACTTCTTTACTGTCATAACATAAATTCTTTTTTTAGTGTGCCTAGCTTGTAGTGCGATGAAGAGTTAAAGAAATAATAGTAAATTAAAAACAAAAAAGTGTCCGGGTTTTATCATACTCAAGACCAGTACTAAGAATTTTTTTTTATGACATTTAGGGGTAAGCGAGCATACGGGTTACCTGATGGAAAGCAACTGCCGTCGCCCATGGACACTCGCGATATCCGAAGAGTCTCAAGTACGTTGCCGGCCTATGTGAGGGAATAGGGAATGAAAATAGGTATAAGGGATATTAGGGAAGTTTGGCCACCGGTAATCTCACTCACTGAACGAAACACAGCACAATGCCCGTTTCACGACAGTTTTCTGTGAGGCCTTGGTATCACTCTGGTCGAGCCGGCCCATTCGTGCCAAAGCATGGCTCTCCCACGAAAATGAGCATGTACTTCGAGATCGGAAAATGCCTCATTGGTACAAGCCACCAGGGCTCGAACCTGCACCCTCTCGAGTGCGAAACTAAGGTCTTACCGATTAGGCCACATTTACTTTTTTACCACAATACCTAACATTTACTTTTCAGGTTTGGTGTCTGCTGACAACAGCCCCTTCCTCACGCAGACAGTATATGGTTTCTTGGACTTTACCACCACGATAGGAAACACGGTTATGGTCTTCTCGCCCCAGTCTGCTCCCCCGCCAGGTTGTAATTTTATATTATTAAAATATAACCATACACTGTCTTGAAAGTTAAAGGGGCGTAATATTCTGTTCTTCCATTTATATCTTTTTGCAGTCTGAGTTACAATTATTTAAAAAAAATTGTGCTAAAATTATTTTTATCAAAATTACATTTTCATAAATTATATTTCAGAACCACCGAAAACAGAAAAATCAATTCAAGAAAATGCGATCGAGACAAAACCACCCCCAGTGAGTGACGTGAAGCCAGAAGCTATAAAGCCCAGCAAAACTATTGACAAATCAAATAATAAAGCATCTTTGCCATCAAGCTCTATTTCGGTTGTTACATCTAAAAAAGAGGAGAAAAAAGCAAATACTCCAAAATCTATCGTTAAAGAACAAAAACCAATAGTAACCAAAGTTGAGGTGGTAGCTGGACCTTCCAAAATTATTGAAAATCCACAAAAATCGGTGAAACAAAGTGACAAAGCTCAAAAGAATCTACTTCCTAAGAGCTCTAATGCTATAAGCAGTAAAGTTGAAGTGAAAGCTAACGCCGTACAACCCTCTATTATTTCGAAAGTTAATAGCGTGGTTCACGTTCAGTCCAGCCAGTACGACGAAGAACCAGCAATATTAGTATCCAATAACATTGGAGAACCGGAGTACGATTACTTGTCTCGTCAGCCGTCTGAGTTTGTTGAGGAAACTTATAAAGTAATCAATATTCGCCCATCGAAATCTCATGGCCACAAGCCAAAGAATAACGCTAAAAACCGCCATCAACCCACATCGCCACCAGATGATGATGAGCATCCCCTAGGTCTTGTGACAACTCTCGGTGGCACAATCGTTAATAATGGACTAACAACAGTTCACGAAACCAGTGTTATCGGCACATACATTTCAGGAAAATATGCCCAGGTACTCAACAGTAACTCAAAAATATTAAATTCCGGTCACAAGGCGAAGATAAGTCCGAGCCAACCTCACAGGATAACAAAGACAGCGGCGCCATCTATATCGAAAAATCATAGACATAATCTTGAGCCGACGCCTACAGCAGGAGATGAAGATTCAAGTCATAACAAGAATACGCGAAGACAAGTCAGCGTTGGTAGCTCCTTCAAGAGTCATAGGCATCGACCCCAAAATAATGAAAATTCTAACGTCGAACCTACTGCACCACAAGGTCCTCAAGGCAAGAAGTACAAAAACAGAAATCATTCTTCGCAGTCTCAAAGAGCACAAAATAAAGAGTAAGCCGTATAATTCATTAACGTAAAATAAGGGAAATTGAAAGAGACGCAGTTGACGGGCCTACGACATTTGGTCGGAATATGTCAATTCCATGTAAATCGTGATCTGTCGGCTGAGTTTGACGTAACCTGGCTAAATTACTTAGATCCACAATGTGTATCTTTTTCAACTTCTCTGATAGTATAATATCTGTGTACTTAAAACTTTTTATTCGTCGTATATCTGTAGCTTTTAAATATTCCTGTTATATAACTTCTTATATTCTAATGGATGTATAATGCTTACGTAAGGTTACTAAACATTAGGTTTTTTAAAACAAACTGATGATTTTGCAATTTATGTTTAGCATACATAAAATATAGCATACATAATATATAATTATTCTTTTTTTAGGGAACAATCTTCTCAAGGATATACCACAAGACGTAACAAGAACGGTAACCGACACAAATCAACTGCTACCAACTCAGGAAATAACGAAGGTCAATCAAAACGCTTCAAAGGACGCGTCCAACCATCATCCGTAGAACAAGTAACTCCTGCAGCATCAACGAGTGTTTATAAATTCAAACTGAACAGAACCCCAAGCTCGGGTCGTTGGCAATATAAAACAAGTCCAAAACCAAAAGTAACTATCAGGAAATCTAGCGAGGACGACCAACAAACAACGCCTAGCTACAACCCCTTATTGGATGATCCTGCTAATGACCTTTCTGCGAGAGCACGATCTGATAATGATTTAGAGCTATCCGGATCACAAAGCGGTCCAGGAACACTTCTGGAAAATGATGCAGATGACAACTCTATTGAAAAGTTACCCCCGGTAGAAACACTAAAGGTTGAAATTAGTACTCCCGCTGACTTCCATGATGTGTATTACGAAATAGCTACTCTGAAATCGCCATATACGTTCCAGGTAATTGTTGTTATGTTAACTTCTTCTAAGCCCAGAAGGTTAAATTGTTTTCCTGATCAGATAAATTCGGATGCCCCGCCTAAAAGCACTCTGTTCATATTGTTATGGGCTCCTCATACCATAAGAATTTTCTGATTTATGTGCAGTATGGTTTTTGGCGGCCGGACATAAACTTGCCCAAAAATAAATTAAATTATTATTTAGTAAAAGTGTTCCTAATTAATAGATCTACTTTTTTAATTTTTATATTTTCGGGAAGTCAAATTTATGTCTAATTTCAGGTCGGGCGAGTAAAGAACACCAGAATAATAACTGTCACAACAACAATCGAAAAACGAATCGAACCTACAATACTGCCTTCACCAAGTTCCCCTAACGAACCGTTAACGGAAAATATATTAGCGACAGCGTCGCCGTATGGAAAAGATAATTATTTCTTAGACTCAAGCATTGCTACTTTACCAGCGATAACGCTGTCTTCTGATGTCGAAACACCTCCACTAGAAACGGTCACAGAAACTTTCAGTACGACACAAAACATGCTCAAGACCCACATCTTACCAGTTATCAGAGAACCAAATATTACCAGCAGCCTCACTTTCATTCAAACCTATCAAGTGACTAGATTGGTGACGGCCACAAAAACTCTACCACCCATGGACTTCTTCCAGTTCATCCCGAGTAAAACATTGAAGGAGTTTAACAGCCGTCTAGACGAAGCTGGATCCGAATTACATTTGGAATTGGACTTCGGCGACAGCAACGAAGACGAGGAAGGTCACTTGCGTCGCGTATTCCCATCAGACCTGGATCTCGCGAACATCGGTTCAAACTTCGATTTGACAGAAATTGATAAGTACCGAGATAACCACTTGCGACTCAAGAAAGCGCATGGACAGAATAAGAACAACCAAGTGACCGAGGCTCCCAGTCCCTCCACGCCCGCTCTTACCCCAGAGCAGGCTCAGCAGCTCGCCCTCTTGAGGTTGCTGAATCCGGCCGCAGCTGCTCAGATTCCGAATGTCGTCACTACTTCCAAACCGGTCTTGAAGTATGAAACCATCTACGAGTCCCACGTGATCCCCTTCTTCAACGGCAGATCCACCGTGGAGAGCACTATATCTCGGCCTGTAGCTACGGTGACGAAAACCGAGTACGAAATAGGCACAAGCAGCCTGCCCGCTCTACCTCTGAACCCGCTGTTCCCTCAGCAGCAGTTCACCGTGACGTCGACGCCAGTGGTGGTTAACACCGAGGTTGTGGCGACCGACAGTCAAGTTCTTAAGCTGACGTTCGGAGCAAAGACCGTCTACACGACGTTGTTCACGACCAAAGTCGTGCCCACGGTGCTGACGTCGTATGTGACGTCATCGATCCCGGTGCAGCCGAGCGCCGCTCCAGGATTCCCAGGCTACTTCCCCGCCCCCTACCCGCCGTTCCCCTACGTAGGTTAAATGAACAGTGAAAAACGACTGTGCGTTGAGTGATAAGTGATACGGTGACGAGGCGTTAGTGAAATTGAGTGATGATGTGACCTACGTGAAATATATTTCGCAACGTCGAACAGTATGTAGTTGTGATTTATAAACTTCCATAAATATTGTGACGGTCGTGTTTGTGAATTGCTCATTAATTTCATTGTAAATCGTTAATATAAATAATTATTACCATTAATAAATAATAATCGATGTAATACTCTAAAATTTAGTTAATTATACTCATTTAAAATTCGTTCTCGTAACTTTTTCGCGTTTTGTCATTTTTAAATTTATGTCTAAATAATGCCACATTTTATTTAATTAGGCAACCATTTGAATACGCGAACCAATTTTGAGAACCTACCTGCAAAGGACTAAATTTCCTGACGTGTACCACCAGGGAATTTGTAAATATGTTATTTATGTTTTGTATATATGTACTTATTAATCTACAAATAGGTTATTTTAATAAAATTTGTGTAATTATAGTTTATAAAAATTTTATACGTTTTGTAAACTTTTCGCTTGAATAAACAAGGTGTTTCTTACTTACCGTCGCTTTTTAATCACTACATCCAATCTACGTCGTAATAATTAATTTCTCCTACTTAAATTTTTGTATAATAGTAAGATTATGTAAAAAAAATGTATTTTTTACAAAAAAACTAATTTAACCCGTAGTGTAATTACAATATACTATCGTACACAAATGAAAATTTTGGGACAAACCGATACATTTAACCGTCAAAAGCATCAATAAAGTACTTAAAATTGATAGTTAGCTGCCATATTGGTTTGTAAATTCCAGGATCCCATATAAATTTGACAGTTGTTAAGGTAACCCGTCTAGGCAAATTTTTCTTTAATTAAGGCAAATAGTCCCTCATAAATAAATAAATAAATAACTCTTTATTCGAACAACAAAGTCACAATTGCAAAAGAACAAAAAATGAAAATATATGTCCGAAATGGCGGCCTTACTGCAGGAAGCAATCTCTACCAGGCAACGTAAATTAAAATTAAATTCAACAACGAAAACGAGTGTGAAGATGAAGAAGACACGAAATTAAAAAACATATAAATATAACTAAAACAATATTAATAGATAATATATAGAAGAAAAAAAATGTAATAAAAAATAGAGGTTACGAAGTAGATTTTAGAAAAACTTATGAAGAAAATCATAAGTTTTTCTAAATAATACAGATAATCCCTCAGATACAGATCCGGAAAGACGGCAATATTTGAATCGCCGTAAGTTGGCAAAAAAGTTTACATAAAAAGTCAAAATTTTTTAGAAATTCCGTGCCAATGTTATATTGACTATAGTCAGTTGAGACAGTAAAAATAAAGTAATTCATTCGATAACCCTATTACTATAGGGAACCCTAAAATATCTTCGAAGCTTTTGTTTAGCGAATCTCGCTAAAAATATTTTGTAAGGCGTGTTATATTTCAGTGAGTAGGGTTTGATGTTTCAGGGTGTTTAATTAAAGCGTACATCGAGGGCAAATCGTGAGTCTAAAGCCTTATAAACTCTCGTTAATGAGCGCTGCTTAGAAACGGAGGAAGCGAATATCTAACATCTGTCTAGTCGAGCCATACTAGCTAAAATTATAACCTGTGCGACTTAACTAGGCACATAAATAATAACAGAAAACTAGCCAATCGTTTCCGATACAAGCATCGATATTTTAGCTAGTTTTCTGTTGCTATTTTTGGACAGTCTGTTATGTTTTCTTTTACATTTGTCTAAAATGGCTTTTCACAAAATCATGTGCCTAGTTTAGTCGCACGGGTAATAAATAAAATATGAATTACGCTGAAGTATTGGTCTAAGGTACAAATGATGCACTTACTTTTCTCGTATGCAATCAAGTTAAAAAACGCTGGATAGACAAAACTTTCTTGCAGAATATCTATTGATCTGATAAAGATCTCTTGAAATGAATACGTGAATAGAAAGGCACGTTAGGATTTAGGAGAAGTTACGATCAGCATTTATATTTTTCATCCCGAGCGTAATGGCTGTGGCTTGAGACTCCGCTGTATGGATGAGACGATTTATCGGGATTTAATATGTCAAAACGGTTGAGATTTTTTTATTTATGATATTTAGGGGACAGGCGTACAGACGGGTTACCTGATGGAAAGCAACTGCCGTCGCCCATAGACACTCCTGACATCCGAAGAAACGCAAGTCCTGCGCAAGGCCGGCCTGTTTTAAAAAATAGAGATAGGGAGGTACACTGAAAATGGTTAGCGAATATGTGTAGTACATTGGATTAGCAAATGAGTGCAACTAGTTTTATAACCCTAGCTCGGGGCTCCGCTAGACAGAAGCACATCCTAACATTAAGAGGAAACACCAGCGGCTAGAGAAATGAAAAATAGGTACTTGTAATATCTATTGCTGTTTCTAACCACAAGCCGGGATGGCGGTATAGCGCGATAGAGATAACTGCATTTTGGATTAAAAACCCTCTAAGAGAACATTAAATCAACGATGCGTTGTCCCCCGATTAATATAAAAAATGAAAGAAACTCATGAGCTTTGCCTATGTTTACCCTTTTTTATTTAATTTAGCCAAATTTGTTTCCCAGATTTTTGGACGTAGCTAAAAATCCGGCATTTTTTTAAAGTTATAACTCTACCGGCATTATCAAGGGAGGAAACAGAAGACAACGTTTGTATGGAAAAAGTGCTTTAGTATTTCCTCTTAAGGGCATAAACAAACTTATAAAACTGTTGAAACACCGACTATATCAAAATAGCACATTGTGAGCTTATCAATGTCGAATTTAACATGATATATTATAACACAATTATAATAATTTTATCGCAGACAGTAGATAATACAATGAAATAAATGTCGCTTCTGCTATATCGTGAAGGGCTGCCTATTCACGAATAAAACTCAATATCGATAACTAGCTGTTGCCCGCGACCCCGCGGCTCAGTCTGCGTGAATCTTTATAAATTATCCCGTTTTTTTTTAACATTTTTGGTTACTGCTCGGCTCCTATTGTATGATATTGTATTGATAGATGTTGTAAAGCCTCCCTCGATAAATGGACAAATCGCTCGACTCCCTCGAATAACGAACGAAAAAGAATTTGTGAAAACCAGTAGTTCCCGAGATAAGCGCGTTCAAACAGACAACATACATATAAACAAACTCTTTAGCTTTATAATATTATTATATAGAATATATATTTTACCACATTTCGTGCAAGTGCGCACTAGCGACTTTTTTCACCGTAACTTTCTATTAACTGTCACCATGACTTTGAACCCATGTGGTGGTGCGTGCACTTGAATACGGGATATTTCATAGACACGGTGAAAAAAAGTACTTCATATCACTAAGGTCCATAAAATGTAACATACCTTACGATATCTACAGGACCCCATACGACATCTTAACTGACACGTGCTTCATTCCGCAGTCTATTAACTCGGTAGAGTATGGGTGTAGTAGGTAAGAATTGAAGACAAAAGTTGAAGAAGCGGATAACTAACATCTTGCAAACTTTGAGTATATTCAAATTTTTCCCATTAAAATTTTAACAAATCTTGTAACTTACCTATTTTATTATCTAGCTAGTGTGTGTATCTAGCTATATACATCAAACCCACAATATTTTAATTTCAAATAATTTTTTCAAATAATTTTTCGGGTCCATAAGCGTCCATTAACACAAACATCCGGGAGTTTTTAAAATTGTAAGTTATCTGCTTCATCCTCTTTTGTCTACAGTTATTATATTAAAATAGCGTTCATAAAATAAAAACTTTAATTAATTCTAATATTTTGGGAGTACTATTTTAAAAAAATAATTCTGGATAGGTATGTTAAATACTACCATCACCATTTTAATCACTAACGGGGGTTCTTATTAGAAGATCACGAGCAACTCCACTTTCCATCATCTGATCATTATTTTCGATATCGACATAATATATGTCGATATACCCTAACATGCGTAAAATAAAAATAGCACAGATAAAAAACAAAACATAATAATTATCTCTCTCTCATTATGTCGAAAAACATGAGAAAAAAGTATGGCTGGTCATTAGAGATAACGCAATACAATTAGAAAATTTTGTCAATGGCTTATCTTAAGGAGGCTAAATGCTTTTCAAATAACTTGAGCATTCTGTCAAGTCTTGAACGTGACCTGCGTTGGCAGAGCAAGGTCCCCGCGAACGTCCCTGTACATATTCCGCTTGCTAGCTGGTATAGGTATATAGGCTAATATTATACATATAGTCATAAATGAGTCTTTTTGACAACCCTATTCTGGAAGTGAGTCTATGTGAGCAGTCGGCTTCAGCGCTGATTGAACGAGGTTAGGGGAAATCGGCTTATCGTCCGATGACGGGAGGCAACGGGCAGGGGGTAGGAAAGGGGGGGTAATTTTATTGGAATATGCAACGTACTTCCGAGCAAATTGCACATTGTTCGCTGTTTCCTCAAACCGTACGAGAAATCTTGTTTAAGAGCATCCTTTGTGCGAAATTCGAGCAGTGGTTCCTTTATGTTAATGCAGTATATTTATATAACATAGTAAACGACATTTAAAGTTATGGCTAATAATATAACAAATCTCGAAGTAATAATAGTAATAATAAATAGATGTTGGCCGATTCTTATACATACCGGATAAGGACAAAAAATTTCATCAAAATCGGTCAAGCCGTTTCGGAGGAGTATGGCAACGAAAACTGTGACACGAGAATTATATGTATTAGATGTATAGAATTCACTGAGAAACTAACAGCGCAGAAAGCTAATTTTATATACTTTTATATTGACAAAATCATAATAGCTTTTGCTCTGGCCCGTACAAATAAAAAAAAATGCTTCACAACTCCACCCTAGTTTCTTTGACTCCACTACCTTCCTCGCGGAATCTACCTATATTATACCCGAGATACACGAGGCTAGTTTTCCGAGCTAGAATACCGAGCTAGCGTCAGTATGCTAGCCAACCAATACAAAAGGGCCATTTTTTACGAAATGTAGAAATTGGCCCTTTTTACTAAAGGGGGAACTTTTTTAAGGGGATAAAAGTATGCTAGCTAGATAGTATGTACGTCCATTTGACTTCGTGTAGACAAAACTAGCTATACTACTAACTAACTTCATTTCTAAACTGTCTGCCACCTGTCAAGCTAAAACCACTAAACCGATTTATGAGTTTGATACCTTTGAGTTCCTCGAAAGGAAACAGTCACTTTATTCCGGAAATCGTAAGTACGGTTCGTACGCAATTTTTTTTGTGTGTGTTTTAGGAGATTTGCGAATGACTTAGATTCACAAACCAAGACCGGCAGGACAACGACTGTCGGATTCACTAGTGCCTTATAGTATTCCTCTTAAGTTTAGTAATTTATCTATGAATACTATGTCAATTTTTTAATTGAGCAATCATTAATTCATCACCTACATATAAATAATTATTATCAGAAAATCATTGCTATCATCATATAGCAACACCGACAATTCAAGATAACGCAATCAGTTAAACAAAGAACGTCATTGGGTACTTTCCTTTATACAAAAAAATTAAGTTATTTCTAAAATAAATATTATTCTCATGTATAAGCTAGCAATTGTTGTGATTTTTACTTACATCGGTGAGTAGCATCTGCTTTAAACAGTGTATCTTATACAGTTTAATAATATTAAGACACAAGTATGCTGACTTGTCAATTGTAATGTTTATCTTCTATACCTAAACCAGACCTTAACGCCAACACCGTCCACCGAGAGTGAGAGTACTTCGGCTCGATAAAATGCAACTGACGGTGTTGGTGGACAAACTGCCTAAGGAGGAACATGGATATAATTATTGGGATGTGTGACGTTGAACCGTCGTAATCGAAAAGACGTATAATGGAAAAAAAATGTTTTAAAACTAAGTGATACATTTTATGTGTATAAGCCCAAATATAGAGTTCACAGTAAATGTAATTAAGTAATGGCAAAATCATGACGCTGTTGCGCTTGCCCGTATACAAATAAATAAACTGCTAAGCCCGTGTATCCCAGACATTAGGGTCACATACACACAGTATCATCACCATGGTCAAAGAAAAATCCTTCCCCCATGTGATGATCACTTTGTTTTTCACACCCTGTTGCGATGAAATCCATAGCTAAAAATTAACCATTTTAAATAAAAAAATAGAAAAAATATTTCAGGGTTCGTGGCGACGCTGTCTACCCGCTGTTTCCAGTTCACGTGGCTCGGGCCGCGGTACAACAATGAGAGCGTGTTCCTCAACGCCACTTGTCAGGAGGCCACCAGCCTGGCCAGCGGGGTGCCATGCCAGCAACCCCTTGTTGCCTCCTGTGAGTAGGAAAGCTGTTATAGTCTGACACAGCCATAGCATAGCAGAGTTTACATAAAGCTAACTAAGTTGAGATGTAAGGCCAACATCAAGCCAGTGCTGCCTGCTGACGCACGTAGTGGTGACACATTTCCATAGGTTGATTAAACGTAGAACCTCTACGTGTGTATTTGAAAACTAGATTACACCATCACTTACGATATAGATCGAAACAATAAATGTAAATCACTCTAAGAAAAACATATTTGAAATATTTTACTGACTACATCGATGGTATAAATAAAACTTTATATTTCTCCAAGAGAAGAATTCTGTATCATGTTGTGTTAATCCAGAACGGAACGCTTAGACATCAAATATGGCCGGTCGATCGGAAGTAGCTGGAGTAGGTCCCATGACCCATCTACAGGAGTAAAGGAATAAAATGTATGAACCTGATTTCAGACGACGGGTCATGGCCCGACGTAGAATACATCTGGACACACTACGGCCAGCAAGCCTCCTGTGTGTTGGCAGATACCGACGTGTGTGCGCAGTTCACGTACTACTTTAATGGTCATCGTAAGTATTATAGTCGACTATCATATGCAAGCAAAGGCCTTTACTTAGCTACAGCCATAACATTATTTATTATGAAATGGCATTGAAGAATGTTTCATTTACGTTCAGATCCGAAAAAATCTACATGTTTCGCTGACTTTCTACGAGGTTAGGATGTTGCCGATGCCGAGGCGGTCGGCCCTTTAGGACGTTGCCGGTCGTGCCCCGTAAGACATGGCCTACAACGGCTAGATATACAAATAATGGCCTATAGGATATCGTAATATTTAACATTTAAATTTTATTAATCGCGCAAAAACTTTAGGGCGACTGAACCAATTTGGCTAGTAATACTTGAAATGTTGGGTTGATAAAAACTTGGGTTTCTATGATGTTGGCTGTCCACTCTCGCCGAGAGCTCGTGGGAAGACTTTTACTCGAGGCTGACTGACGGGACGAGGCGAGTCGGTCGGTCTCGCTGTGTCTCGGCGAGAGTGTACAAGTACGAACTTTATCAAGTCATTTGCTTAAATACAAATTCATTATTTTCAGCGGAAAACTCAACATATATGTGCACCAGGGCTACGGACTCAAATGGCACCACCGTCCGTAACGGATGTTATCAGGAGGTCTCAGGCAGTTACAGCACCAGAGTCTGTTTCTGTCGAGGGGTAGCGGGAGGAGTGCCGTGCAATAATGCCCACTCCACGAAAACATCTTTTGCATTAGCAGTATTCAGTTTTTGGATTTTACAAATCACATGTAGAATACTCTGTAAATAAAATATTGTATAACATGTGTTACCTGCTGTTTCAATTTTGCTTTTCTATAAAATGCAAGATTGTAATCACATCCTGTGAAAGCGTGTAGTCCAGGTAAGCTTCTGCAAATAGATTCTCCTAATTTGGCTTGTATTTTAGTTAGGTCCACATATCTTAAATTATTTCCAGCTCCTGTAAGCATCTAAACATGTGATCCATCATTAAGACGATGCATGTGATTTAGCATTACAGCTGCAACATCGGTGTCAACAGTTCAAATCACAACGTTAGCTTCATGGATAATTTTATACGTGTGGTACACTATTTTGGTGTCTGCTTCTTCATGCTCTGGGCAAGACAATTCCTCATTAATACTTGACATTACATTGTTGGCATCATTTATAGTAAACGAATGACATTTCCAGAAATTTTTGTGTATCATTTTATTGCCAATAAACGGCGCCATTACGTCAGAAGCCCAGTCTAAAATAAAAAAATCAACTAGAGCTTCTTTAAAATTAGAATTTTTTAATTCTTTGACAAAGTCACTAGGACGGACTTGTTCAGGCCCAGCAATAGTATACTCCTATTGTGCAGATTCAAATCGCAGAGAACGTTCGTATCCTTTTATCGACGGGCTAAAATACTGGTTGAAAACGGCATCAATTTTTTTTTTTTTTTTTGACGCTTTTAATTGAGTTACCATCTGCAACATTTTTTTAGAAATGTCTCCAAATTTTCTAGGAACATTTTTCATAGTTTACGTTCTGTCTCACTGGCACTAGTTACACATAGTAACTAGTGCGAGTGAGATAGACCTAGCTCCTTGCTCCCCGAACTACTGCTCACTTTGAATGCGCCTGGCAAGATGATAGAACCATCGAAACCGTCCGGCTATTATGTAAACATAGATTAATAGGCGCCCAAAAAAATTTATATAAAATTTTATATTAGATTTTATAAATATAATTATAAATTATAATAGTTTAAGGGTGTCCGGCAGAGGGTTGCAACTATATTAACTATCTGGCAATGAGCAACGCGAGTTTTGATATTATTATGAATCAAATTTTCGTGCAACAATGACAACAGTGCGACGTAATAATATATTATTTGTATATAAACATTCAAAGGAATTTTATGGTCATAAAAATCTTGTCCATTTCGATTTCATTTGACATGGTCTTTGGCCGATCATTACCAGGAAAAAAAAAACGAGAAGAAGAAGAAGATAAAACACGTAAAACATGACGTGTACGATCAATCGATTGTCAACGTCAAATTGTAACTGGCATTTTTCGCCAGGAACGATTTATTGTATTTTCATGTTTTTATAACACAAATTACTAATAAATATCCTCCAAAAATGTATTCAGTTTTGACTAGAGTTAATGCGATACTAACCTACACTCTCAGTGTCCTAGCATGTTTAACATTTCTGTGTTTTCTTTCTACCTTAACTGTGGACTACAGAACAGCGGCTCAGATGAATACCGTGAAAGTAGTAGTGTAAGTACAATAAAAGCGGTTTACGTATCTTTCTTATCATTCCATATTAAATAAAATCAAAGCACCATTTAGTCAAAGCTTTGTAACGTAATTCGAAAATACTTTGCGTAAACTCCACGTCAACAAGTTTTACTGCTATAACCACTAATAACAAAACCGACTTACTTAAATTAAAATATTGAAAATAAGATCAGTCATCCTATGACTCACTGTTTTTCGTAGAAAGTTCCATAAACTTATTGTATTACAGGAAAAATGTCCCTGATTATGGCGATTCCAGGGAAATGAGTGACCTGGGATACCTTACTTTTGATCTCAAAACGGATCTGTCACACCTCTTCAACTGGAATGTTAAACAACTATTTTTGTACCTGACTGCTGAATATATCACCCCCACTAATGAGCTCAACCAAATAGTCCTGTGGGATAAAATAATTCAAAGAGGAGAAAACTCAATTTTAGATTTTAAGAACATGAACATCAAATACTACTTCCGTGATGATGGTAACGGTCTCAAGTAAGTTGTAATTCTGTGTTTTGATAATTCTATACAAGTAATAACAACAAAAAGTAAATATTTATTTCAGTTTGATAGAGTTATAAACTAAGAGAAACAAACTAATTTCTATTTTAAGAAAGAAATATATTTTACAGGGGTCACAACAATGTTACTTTGACACTCTCATGGAATGTCATACCAAATGCAGGCTTGCTCCCAAATATACAAGCCATCGGCCAACACTCCTTCAAATTCCCAGCGGAGTATACAAACTCGAGAGTATGATTTATAGTGTAAATTATAAAAGACATGTAAGTGGTGGTTTACATGAGTGTTGTTTAAGTGAGGAATATATTATGAGTTTCAAGAATTTTTTTACTTTAAATTGTATCTCAATCCTTAGCCATGATAGGTAAATCTTTCTTCCTCACATATCTTTCCAAATCAAGATTTTTTAATAAAAAAACTTTTGCAAATTTCATTAACACCTGTTTAAAATACATAAAAGTTATTTAAATACTTTGTTATGACATTTTCTTATTATTATGAGGAAAAGTAAAAAGACGTAACATAGGTAAAGGAAAGATAAAAACTGTATTAATTATTTTTTTGTATATTTTCAATGTGTTAAAGACAATATATAAATCAGCACTAGTTGCTCATTCTACATCAAAAAACTTACATTTGATTGCTGTTTAAATGTACTATAAATCTACTAAGGTACATTTTACTATTAAGTTCCAAAAACTTTTTATTATCTAATAAATAGAAGGAAAATTAATGATATAATTCATCCAATTATAATTTTTATGAATAAACTTTTAAAAACATTTAAAACTTTACCTGAATATTATTTATTGTCAAGGCTATGTTAAATACAATTTTTGTAAATTAATAATTTATAGTTAACTCAACTTTAATACTGTGTTTTTTAGACTCATTGTGAATTAATACCAGACAGCTCAATATGTTTGCAATGATTAAAATATAATTTATGACTAATCATTAAGCACACATTTCCCATAGTAAAAATATAGTAATATTTTTTGTGGTATTCTACTTTGCTTGAAGCAATTTTTATTTAAAAGCTATTTTTATCATGCTTATGCATATTGTATTTTACCACTTATGAGTAAACCTACCTAATAAAACGGAAATTAAGTGAAAAACATTAAACCTTACCTAAAAGCCGAAAAAAGTTATATATTTTTTAAAGTAGTATAGTTTTTGGTTTCTTTAATGGTCATAATATATCGAATTACGTAATATGTAACATTTTTAATTTAGTATGATAACAAACAACAAAAGATTTTTATATTCGAATTCTGCTTTATTTTACTTACAGGTATTCTGATTTTCTGAAACTGAGTTCTCAAAAAACAATATTATAATCATTTTCAATTTAGTGTTGTAAAAAATAATTTTATTTTGGCACAAGTTTTCAAAATATCTATAATTTCAGCAATGTTGTGCCTGAATTTTTATGTCAAGGAACTAATAGTTGTACCTCAGTCTGTTAACTATTTGTGCAACTTAAAGGTTAGCTATCAAAATGTTTTTGCTTGTTGTGACCTGTTGTAGTCATTAATTTTAATTAATAATGTTGTCTTTAGATTTATTTGCAGTAAAAACAAAATCACACTTAAAAATATATATTAAAGAGTTGGATAGGATATTTTATTCACATTGGTTTTCTTTGTAGTTTATAGGAAATTCTTATCATGGATAGGTAAATCTACTTTAGGTTTGTGTAGGAAATACTTATGATATCTTTCAACTAATATTTCAAATAATTGCTCATAAAACAACATAATATTATGTGTATAATCCCAAAATTTAACAGTGAAAAACAACTACATTTTTAAAACTATTTGTATCTTCAAATTTCTACAGCAAAATCTAAATGACAGGATGAGGAAAGACAGGTAACAAACATGAAATTTTAAATGAGGACGGTAAGAATTTCATACAGAGCATCACAAGCCTTTACAAATGTTCTACGCCAAAGCCAAGAAATACATGCTACCGTATTTCTTATGCCTTAGAAAGAAACAGTATCTCAACAAGACCACTACAATATTTGCCTAATAACATGTTAGCACTAACATCCAAAGCGCCTTTACAATACAATTTACAAATATAAATATTCTAGGCGAACTACTTTTTATAGTGTTAATTTTTCAGCTATAAGAATTTGTCTTTAATTTAAGGATATTTTGAATCCATTTGGAATTTCTCATAATATTTAATCCCATTAAACAATCTTACTTTAGTAGTTTCAGACATGGATAAAACTTGGTCTTTGACATATCATTTAACTAGCTTTTGAAAATTTGATAGGTCTAAAAACGGTGTATAAGTCTCTGACTGTGTTTCGTGGCCTAAGGCCTTTTGTCCACCAACGCCGTCAATCGAGAACGAGATTATTACGGCCGGATAAAATGCTACTTTATGACATAGAATACAGGTATCATTTTCCTCTACACGACGGCGACAACATTGACAATACAGCTAGAAAATAAAATGTCATAAGGTAGCATTTTATCCGGTCGGAATAATCTCGTTTTCGGTTGACGGTGTTGGTGGACAAACGGCCTGAATTCCATGTAACCAAGTTACATGTGTCATGTCATTTATACTACACTGATTCCATGAAATATCTGTATATAATATATTCGTGTGTACCTTATATGAAAGTTATAATGATAAAGTAAAAAATAAAAGACAACTTAAAATAATTAAGAATAATGTAATAAAATTATCTAATCCTATAGATTCACAAATCACTTTTGTTCGAGAAAATCAAACATGCACTACAACATTAGGATGATTTGAGCACCAAAATATATGCAAGAAACAAACAGTTAGGGAAAACTGCTACAAGATAAACCAGTGACTACCTCAATATTATGCAATAGCATGTAGAGCAGAATTGTTCCTAAAATCTCAAAGAATTACAAAACATCCTTGTTAACCCTAACCCATGTTGTACGTCTTTATGTATACCATATGATATATTCAAGACAGTGAGGCATAAAACTTTGTGAACAACAGACAATGTTAACAACATGGATCACCTTGAACCTGAAATACATATTTTTATTGAGGGAGGACAAGAACACAAGTTGAGAGCATAAAATCTAATGCTTCTACAAGTGATTAAATTTTTACACCTTTTACACTCCCTTTTTATATAGGTTGTGTTTGCGAAGTGACAACGCTCAACCATAAATACAATGATAACAATAGTAAGTTATGAACCAGGTTAAGCACTATTGTGATGAAAATGCAAAAATAATAATTTAACAGAGTACTAAACTAAAACTAATCTATTAAACTATAATAATGTATGGAAAGTTTTAATTTAAACTAAAATTACTTTTAAGAAAACATAAGCTATTATTCAATTTATCTTAATCCCAATCACAATATAAAGTACATTATAAAAGAATTGAGTCAAAATTATAAGATTTGGATTGTGAAAACAATATGAAAATATTTGTTGTAAAAATTTCAAAATATAGCATGAATATATTAAACTAAATTATTGAGGTGAATTTATACTATTAGGTTTAATTTTCCTTTTTTTTCAATATCACACACTTTTTTGTGAATCACTGAAAAAACTACACAACTAACTTTTGTGTTACACAAGATGTTATAATAGTTAGCAAATATATTGACCATTTTATGTCCATAACATCAGTAAATGCGAGACAAAGAATACATACTAATAATGTACACATTAAAAATGAATGTATTATACGATAATAACAAATATTTTTAACCAGGGACACTATAAAATTTCAATCATTTTATATTTAACATCAAATAGGGACATTTAGACAGTACTTCCGTTAAAAATTCACTGAAGTCCTGTAATACAAATCTCAGGGTATGAAAGATAAAGTATCCAAAAAACAGCATGTAATTTACACAAAGATGACATTTCGAGATTATAGGCACCTACACTATTGTTGCAATCACATGTACACAGTCAAGAGGTTCATACAGAGCAACAATACAAAAGCTTGTAGACACGCTCACAGTGGGTGGGAACGCTTTACATGTGTTTGGAGTCTCGATGTGTATGTGCGCTCACAGGCGGCAGGTGTCGGCTGCGCTCCGTCACGCCCCCCCCAATGGCGGCCCGTCTGTCTGCACGTCCTTGTCTGCGGTTGGTGGTACAATACGATCTGAGCCGTACCGTCTTGACAGATCCAGCATCTCTCTAAGACCCTGAAATTTCATAAAATCCTTGTATATTATTTTATTAAAGATATCATTTACAGCTAGATTATACTTCAGCAGTGCGACATGAAACCATGTAACAAAAGCTCTTTAGACTAACAGTTACCTTGAGGTAAAAGGTCAACTTAAATATAAAATGCTGAAACATTCAACATAATATAGACCAACACCAAAAACTTTTATTGTAATTTGAAATATAATAAGGCAAGAAGTACTTGTTTTTTTTAAGAAATACCTTATTCTCCACTAAAAGTCTTTGGTAAATTTCTTCCTCTTTCCTCCTAGCATCACCATTTTCGTCCATATTGATGGCCTTGTACATGACGCTTGTCATTTCATTTATCCTCTCTGCTTGCTGGCGGATCAACTGCAAGCAAATTTAATGTTCATGTTAAATTTTAAAAACTTTATATTTAACAGCAGCAAACAGAAACTTAGTACACTATACAAAAAAATCCTACTTTAGAAAGTTCTGACTTCTTGCTCAGCAGTGACTATATGGAAAACTGAACATTTGGATCTCTACTCTGGATGACGCTCACAACTTCTAAACAAAGAGGTAGGATACACCAGAAGTAGGAAAAGAATTCTTTTTTATCACATGCACATCATAGAGACATTATCACATACCAGCAGTCACCACATATTTTTATGGACTGGCTGCATATGTTACACAGTTTTGTAACGTATAATATTAGTGTTTGTGATTCCACAGAAAATAGTTTATCAATTCTAAAGAGTTTCAAAAGTTACAATGCGTAAAATATTGTTTGTTTATTGTCAGAATATATAATAAATTAGTCATGTTCAGACATAAAAGCTTAATAAGTAATATATGGACATAATTAACCGCTTATCTTGAATTATTGCTACTGAAAACTGTTTTCAAAACTATTAAGAAGTTAAAAGATAAACAACTACACTTACTTCATTTTGCTTTTCATTAATAGCAGCAGTGAAGTCTATTCTAGACTCCCATATTTTCTTTTCTGTATGTTGTCGATATTTTGACATTATGAGCTCCAGAGCCTTCCTGTGATCTTCTAAGGCAGCTCTCAATTCATTATTCTCTCGTTGTACATCCCTCATTAGCCGGGACTCCCTCTCGATACTGGCAATAAGCTCACCTCTGGGTCTTTCTCGAGCTGCTTCGTTAAGTGTGTCAATATCCTCCTTATACTAGAACATAAAAAAAAATTTGTTATATATACATAGTCTTTATTTACGTTTTTGTTGATCGTTTTAATAAGGACAAGGTCTATATATTTATTACTTAAAAAACTTTTATTGCATCTATTTGTGATTTAAGCAAGATTGTTAATCTTCATTCCTAACTAAACTGACCTGCTTCATAGTATGGATCTGTCTATATGCTGATTGAGTTTCAGTTAAAAGTGCATCTGCCTCTGAGTCTCTCTCTTTAAGACGTCCAGCGAGTCTTTTAGCGTCTAATATAATTTGTTGTATCGTCAGTGACATCTGAAAAATAGAACAATCTTAAACAAGCTCAAAAATGCCTTACTATTTGATGAAGTTATATGCATCACAAACCCTGAACTCCAGACAATAGAACCGGGCAAGTTTTTAATCATTTATACAACGCTTATTTGGTTTTTCAAGCAAAATGCAAGCTAAATATTATAACACACATCAGCTGTTTAGTTTAAATACGATGAAACGCCATTACCTTTCAGAAGAAGCGTGATGTTATGATGTCAAATTTAATAGACATCTGTATTCAGACGGTACATAAGGTCAAACAGAGAAAGGTATATACATTTACTATTACCTAGAAAGAGAAAGCGCAAAAATTATTGAGTGTTACACGTAATCAAAACCCTTTTCAATTTGGTAACGTAATATTTATGATGTGACCTTGAATATTTTTTTTAACTAACGGATTGATTTTTAAGGCAAAAGTTTAAAGTTTAGGAGACAAGCCTACTACAACACTAAAATGGCGGGTATTTTAAAATATCGTCTACTACAAATTAACTTGCAGAGAAATATATGTTCAACGCTATAAAATATTGCTAATCGATCGGTCAATCACGTCGAGACTAAGAGATTATGCATTCGCTCAAGGTTGGCGGTAAGGTTCATTGGATTTTCAATCACAATTTGTGGATTGTCAACCACAAATTTACAATCGCGCTTTGTATGGAAATGTAAATTTCTTTGATACAGGTTTAATGAATGGTTCGTTATCCGCCAATCTTGAGCAAATTCACAAATCACAATAGACGTATTTTGATAATTTTTTGTATACAGACAAGACATAAGCTGACTTAGAAGATACTTTTTCAAGCTCATCATCTCGTCGTCGTCGTCTCAAGAAAATGAATTTACGCAGCAAAGCCGCGAGCAATCTAGTGTAAAAAAATGAAAATGCTCCGCTTATTATAAAAATAATTTATTAATTTAAAAAACATTGCAGTATAACATTGATTTTATTAAAATTAATCATGATTTTGTATAACTATAATGACAAAGCTAACTGAGATTATGTTTCTTTAAAAATTCTGTTATGACTTTATTGGCTACATCAGGGTTCTCTTGCTGTACGAAATGTCGGCACCCCTCCATGATCTGTGTTTCAATTTTCTTGTAACTCTTCTTCATGACATCTAGTAGCGCCGGGTTCAAATACTTGTCATTCTCGGCAAGAGCAATGAGAAAAGGCACGTCCTCGTCGTGGTATTTGTGTTCGCAGTCGTAAAGGAAGTTGGCGCGGTAGTAGTTGATCGGTGGTGTGAACGCCACTGAAACAAGAATAATTATTAGCATTTGCATATTATTTTACTCCTCCATAATTGGCCATGTGGCCATGGGTGGATGGTTTCTTTGGGGGTCCGGCCCCTTTGCTATGTCTTAGGTGCCCAATCGATAATAATATATTTTTTTAATTTCTAAACACGCACGTTTAAAGGCTGGCAATACACCTGCAACATTTCTGATGTTACTAATATATATGGGCGATGGTAGTTGCTTTCCGTCAGGTAAAACCATTTAATAAAAAAAACACATTAGCTATTTGCTGCGGAACCTTTCTTGGGCGAGTTCAACTCGCACTTGGCCCCTTATCATACGCCCCTTATATACTTCACACTGCTTATATCAATTGATTGAGCGTTAAAATCAGGTCCCCAAGCCCAAATCAATCAGGGAACTCAGGGACGAAATAATTGTACTCGCAATCTACATTAAACACAAAGAATATCTGTATGTATGATCGTATGTATATCACCAAAAGGCGTATGTATATCACCAAAAGAATCAATTATTTAACTTTATTTTCTATGAGAAACATGCCAATGTCATTATTTTGCCTGTACACGTAATTAAGAACGTCGACTCACGAGTTTTCCCGAACCAATATTTGAAGCACTCGATGTCCTCCTTGTCGATGCCGTCGGCGCGCATGGTGGCGTCGAATATTTCCAGGTTGTTCAACTGCAGGACCAGCTCGGGCACGTAGGGACACCGGAATCCGAACACGTACCTGGAATTAGCAATACTATGAGCGATACCGCGGTCTTGTTAAATATACAAATATTTTGGTAGCATTTTTCTTCGAGACAAATGAATTTTGGCGCCACGCAGTTGCGGGTATCAGGATTCAGGTAGAAATATATAATAATAGAGGATGCACACAAAATTAGTTGCGGCAAAATTAAATAATCCAGAATAAAAAGTATCATATGTCCTTTCCCGGGACTTACCACCATACCAAATTTCATCAAAAGCGGCTCGGCGGTTTAGGCCTGAAGAGGTATCAGACAAACAGACAAGCATTGTATTCGCATTTATAATAATATTATATTCAAGAAAAGGACTGAGAATCTCGATTAGCTAAACACTGTTTAAATATTTTTATGAATAACGGGGTAAGTATTAACACTTAATTATAATTTACATATTTTACCACCTCACGAAGTCTTTTTGCTCAAGATTGACGGTATAGTTCATTAACCTTCTGTCAAGTTTCTATACAAAACGCGATTTAGTAATGTCAACAAAGAGACAACACGACACTTTGTTGACAATTGTGTTTTGTATAGAAATGACAATTAATTTATAATTGATAAGCTCACGGTACCGCGTCGAAAAAGATTATTGTTATAACTATAATCTTTGTCGTACGTCACACCTACAGAGTGGGGAATGGGAGTAGACAAAGTGTAAATGGTGTGACGGGGAGAAGGGAGGGGGGTCCCTAGTTTCTGACGTCAAGTGGGGGGAGGGTCTTGGATATATGAGTACCTGTGACATGAAATTCGTGTGACGGTCCTTAGTATAGAATTTACGGAAAACTTCGTTGCATGCGTAAGCTGTACTTGCATGGTTGCTGTAACGACAAACGTATCTACAGCTAAAGGATTTCCCACCACTTAGATATACAAAGTAAAGCTATAAAATCTTTCCTCTTGATAATATTGAATTCATCCATAGTTACAAAGTCCAACTACGAGTAATATCAGCTAATGACAGAACAATGATTATCACGAATGATTTTATCTATATCCGTAGTCTGCACAAGATTAGGTAAGCGATGAGTCATGCTTTTCAAATGTAAAAAAAAATATCTACAGCCGAACATATAAACTCTTCGTTTTTGGAAATCGGTTAAAAATAAAAAAAGATTGAGGATAACTTGCGTTTAAATCACCCTAAGCTAGTTGTTAACGCGCAAAGTATAACACCGTAGGACTTGGCAGAACATACATTATCATAATATTATGATACTTTTCATCTTGAAAATCTAGACTAATATTATAAAGCTGAAGAGTTTAACGCGCTAATCTCGGGAAGTAAAAATTATTTTTGTGTTGGTTAGTCCATTTATCGAGGAAGGCTTTAGGCTATATAACATAACGGTACGACTAAAAGGAGTTGAGCAGTATTGAAATACGGAACCCTAAGAATGTAAAAGCGGGATAATTTATAAAGCTTCTCGTAGACGTAATCGCGGGTCAAGTACATATTTTCGTTATAAAAAATTTGACTTTGTCTTTCTCGTGGTCTATTGTTCTGTCTGCATCAAATTTTATCTAAATCCGTCTATTTATGCGTGTTTAGTGACCAACAGAGTGATTTAGTCATTTGAGTTGGATGTTGGCCCTGGTAGAATCCATTGAAATATTTTGTAGCTAGAATCAAACAAGAACTGCACATACCCCGACTTTTGTCTCTGATCATCCGAAATCCATATTTGATAGTTAAAGGCCTCCATGGATGAGCTGGCCAGCATGATGAGTGCGGTGGTGACGTCAGGGTGGGTGTCTCTGAACCGACAGGCGATTAGACCACCCCAGTCGTGAGAAACCAGAATACACTTCTCGACACCTGGAATTAGGATAATAAATACCTATCAGGTCAATTGACATCAACTATTCCAGTTTTTGATTCGACGACATTTAACCAAATATCACACTCGTCGAATAAACTACGAAGTACAAACTACCAACAATTGAGACATTGATGCACGGACATCTACGGTAACAGGTACCTACGTAATTTGGTTAAGCTTCGTCAAGCCCTACGTTCACGAATCCTTTTATAATGACATCAAAGATGTGATTTAATTTGATCATTCGGACTCCGGTTCCATTTTTATCTCTTTATTAATCCTTACCCAATTGTCGTATGAAATCTCTGATATCTTCAATGAGGATGTCAAGTTTGTATGATGATACACCCTCAGGCCGTTCCGAGTCTCCGTACCCTCGCATGTCTAAGGCGACGCATCTAAAGATTAAACAAAATATTTTTTATGAATTAGTACTGCAATCTGTATGTCATTGAATAATTTTATACAACAATGTTATACTTGTTTCTCGGCTTTTATGAACACAATTTGTAGGTACATACATATAATACGATAGTGTACGACCGCGACATACCCATTTCTATACAGAGTCGTCAGTCGTACGGTATAACACAGTAATAGTATGAGAATTATTATACTACATTTTATTTTGATTAATTTCTGTTGATTAAATTTATCACCCCTGAAATACATAGATGCATTGGTTTTTGGTAGTTTATCAGTGGAAGCCCGACTTTAAAAAATTGAGAGGTGTAGATTTCATAGCCAAAACAACTTATTTATTTGAAATGGTAATTAGAATTTTTTATACTACAAACAAATCGGCAATTTCATGAGCAAAGAAGAAATTTGGTAGTGTCTATGACTGCCTGAGATGAGAACTTTATGAATGGAACATACTCTGTTTCGTTTTTTTACCAGTTTTAATAATAATATATTTTAATTACCTGTAATCCTTGCTGAAATGAACCAATTGATGTCTCCAAGAGTACCAAAACTCGGGGAACCCATGGAGGAACAGCATCAGGGGTTTACTGGGGTCACCATTTTCCACATAGTGCAGTTTAATGCCCTAGAATAGATTAACAGAGCGTAATAAAAGTATGAAAAAAAGAAGTGCATTGCATGACGTCAGAGTATATAGGCGTGATGTAGGCTATCTCCGACTTAATCTACGATTTAATTACCTACTTTCTTAGTGCTTAACAGCTCAAAAGCAAACTTAGTCAACGTCACACGTAAAAGGAGACTAAGTGTGACGCTAAAAGACAAATGGGTGGGGGTCCTCATTTTCGTGACATCACATTTTAAATTTTGGAAATATCAAAATTTTAAATATTGCGGTGGTTTTAAATTTAAGGTGTAAATGCAAATGTTGTGACGTCACAATATTGCTTAAGAAGTGTGACCACCTGTGACAAGGGAAGGAGGGGTCTAAAACCATTAAAGTGTGACTTACTTTATGGATGGTCCCTAACATGAAAGTAAATGTAATAAGTTATTTTTAATGGCCCCAAAAGATATTTTAGGTAGGTATGACTGTCTCCACTTTCTTCACATTGGGTAGTAACTTTGCAGTGTAACCTTTTAATTAGCGGCTAAGCAGCCGTATCTCAAACTGTTAGCGGCATTTGGCGTTAAATTTCTTACCAACGAAGAATTAAAATTGTTAGTAATTATTTTAAGTTCTTTAATATGTGTGTTCCGTTAAATGCTTTCGTGTCCGATATTATAACTCTTAACCGACTCTTATCTAACAACCTCCTCCTTTTTGGAAGTTGGTAAAAAACATAAATAAAATATTATATTATTGTTACTTGTTACAGTGTTACTAATGAGATTTGGAAAACATTTATTTATTTATTTATTTATTTACTGGGACGCCGAACAGTACATTCATTAACAATCCTTATGGAAATTAACACAATCGATGTATGCACCCTAACAGGCGACCTCGCATTTACAACAATAGCTTCACTATTATATTAAAATGACATGTCGATAGAAAAGTACATGAATTATAATAATAAAATAACTACATTTTATAAATAAATTATAAGAGTTATCAACCATCAAACAATCTGATTTAATTTTTATATTATAACGAACACGAAGAAGACATCAATTATTACATTAATATTATTGAAATGTATTTAGACATAATATGTACATACACAAACGTTCATGCACTTTTAGAGTAACAATTAGTTCATCCACTTTTCGAGAAGTTGATTTAAATCGTTAAAGGAACCTGCGTAATTTGATTGCCCAACAGGCAATTGCGTTATGTCAAACTGTCCGAACAATTGACATAGGACCATAATATTAGCTAATGAATCTCTTCGATGGCACCAGGACAACAGAAGATGGTACGACCTCAAACACACTGGCTCCCCTAGCGTGACTCGCATGTGCTCGCTGACCGTCGCAAAGACGCGTCACAACTCACAGCACCAGGACACCGATTCTGCTATATTAATCCAATTTTATGTAGCTTCGATATGATCACAGGATGTGGTAGCATAGAATCTTGAGTACTCAGACCCCAGTAACTTAAAAACCTCTTTAACTTAAAGGTATTTTGTGTTTCGCTTGGTCTTTAGATTGTCTAGGTAGTGCTGTATAAGGATTATGCCTAACAAAAAATCTTCTTACTTGTAATTTCAAAAGTCAGTCTGACGATTTATAAATTGTAAATATGCAAAAGCCTATCTGTCTGCTCGTCCTATACCTCTTCATGAACAAACTTGAGAGACACAAGGAAAAAAGAAAGAAGGACAAAGGACACGTGATAAACAACTTTCTGGCGGAACGGTTTTACGGATGCTATTAAATACATATGATAATTTAGATACTTCGTAGGAAAACAACTAAATCGAAGCTGTGGTAATGACATATTAATAACTTAATTGAACTTCGATCGGTAGCAGAATAAGGGTGCAGCTCTCTCCTACAAAATCATGGATCGCAACAACGTTCCGCTTTCGTGAAATAGTTCATACGGGTCCAAATACAACTGATTCATTTTACCATATTTTACATACATTTTCATACAAGGCGTAACAAAACAGTGACTTAAGGATATGTATGAGTAAAGTTCACTGCGGAGGTAGCAGTGCTGAAAAGAGTATTTTTCTTACTTTTGGATACATAAATAGCTTACAGAGCCGTTCCCTGCTCAGCAAACTTTATCCAAAGCACACATACATACCCTATAATATCATCACATTGTTTTGCAAGTGCTCAGCAGTATTTCAGTCAGTACTATCAAATCGGGGAAGTTGATACCTAGATGTAGAACCTGCATAATTTGTTTGCGTTACGTCAAACCCAGCCGACAAATAATAACAGTAATTAAATAACATTAATTTCATTGATAGTCCGACCAATTGTTGTAGGTCTCTCAACTAGCTATTAATCAAATGGTACGTATAAAGTAAGCAAAGGGTCAGCATTACCAAGTCGCAAACATTTCGCAAGCGAGGCGGAAGAAAGCGTCAACAGCGGTGACGTGATCACTTTCAAAAATCCCACTTGGTTGATAAGCACTTAGCTCTGACTTGTGGGAGATACGGTGATTGCTAGGACTTATGTTCCAGATACACGAGGCTAGTTTTCCAAGCTCGTTTTCTTTTAAACTTACTTGGTTAGCTGACTAATTTACGAAGGGACTGTTTCACCGCTTAGAGATAGCCTATTTATTTGACAAATACAAATATACTTGACAGATTTTGTATGGAAAATCTGTCGAAAAAATTGTGAATAGCCTAACAGAAACTTAAACAGTAAGCGGTGAAACAGTGCCTTAGTTTACTAGCTTCTTAGTGAATCAGTTTCGTCCACATGAAGCCAGAAGCTTAAGGGCTAGAAAATAAAACACATTTTCAAACGATACTAATGTAAAAGTGGTTCAAAACGGGCAAAAACAAAAAATTCCAAAATCTAATTTAATGAATGGAATGCGTCCACTGCGTCCTAACCGTAATGATGATTACACGTCTAGGACGCAGGCGCAGTAACATAGAAAACTTTTTTCACGTCGGCGGGATTCGAACCTGCGACCTCCGGCTAGAGCTACCACCGCGCTAACCAACTAAGCCGCAGAGGTCGTCATCATCATTCCCTCATTTGTTTTTGAATTCAACGTAGTCGGATAAAAAAGCATTTGTAACAATGCTGTTGCAAAATGCCGATGTTCCGGACGACGTATCGTATGTTTGTTTCCTGGCTTTCCGGTATAGTTTCCGGTTGCTTTTGCATATATTATGTACTAGTATTTTCCGCGGCTTTGTCCGCGAGTCTTATAAACTTTGTATATGTGAGCCCAACTCACACTCGGGCAATTTCCTATATATTATTATAGCTTATGTCACTCTATAGATAACAGCAATACAACGGTGAAAGAATTTATGAAATCGTAACATACATACAAAACTACAAAGGTATAAAAAACAAATATAATAATAATAATAATAATAATAATCTTTATTTTCTCCCACATAGAAACGTTACAAAAAATAGATACAATCAGCTAGAAAGAAAGATACAATCACTATAACTATAAACTAAGAAGAATTAAATAAGTATGTGGACAAT
>JAOTAV010005581.1:0-30311 GCA_026546445.1 Cyclargus thomasi | reverse complement strand
GAATTCTGAAACAGGCACTATTAAAGAATAAATTTTATTTAATACTTTTTAGTTTGTTTTGTACTATTTTATTTTTTCCTTTGGAAGTCGGTTTAAATTTTTTGTTAAAAAATAATAATAAAGTTATTTGGTTAGTTAAAAGTATGATCAAGAGTTTGTTTTAAATTGCAGAGACTAGAACCCGGGTTTTTGGGGTTTCTGTTGAATGAAACCCGGGGTTTTCCGAGCTTTTCCGGGTTTTTTCGGCTTTTAAATCTATCTATATATATAATAGAACAGTGAAATTGGCGTGTCTTTACAATTAATATTTTTACAAACTAATCAATGTTTGTGGCTTACAGTAATAGAACACGAATCGAAAAAAAGGGTTGTCTGCTTGTTCGCGCTAATCTTCTGAACTACTGAACGTATACATGTTTATTTTCTTTAATAGTTATTAAGTCTAGATAACACATATGATACGTTTTATCCCGAGAAAATGTACGGTTCCTGTGATATACAAATTTCCGCGCTACGAAGTTGCATGCATCAACTGGTTCATACTAAACTTTTAGTAAAAGCAAAAAAAAATCTCAAAAATCTCAAAAAACCCGGGGTTCCATTTTCCAATCGCAGGTTTTCGGCGATCCCCATAACCCGGGCTTTCCCGGGTTTTCGAGTTTCGGGTGAACCCGGTCTCGATGTCCTAATCATCATCATCATCATAATGGAAAACCTGCATTAGCTTTTTACCACCCATAGGCGATATTATAACGCAAAAACCAACATTGTAGTTTCTAAGAAAACTCATCAAAACATTATCATTTTAGTGCAAAAGGCCGCCACAAAATAAACTTATTAGTTATCTTAAATTACAGGTTCATCGTTTCGATATAAATTGAGTTGTTACAATTCCGCCCGGGGCTAAAGCAAATAGCATTTTTTATTTCTGGGACTATAATAACATTTTTGAATCTCTGACGAAAACTACAAATAACGATAAGGCCGGTCTAATTTGGAATATATACTAGCGTACGCCCGCGGGTGCGCTCGCGTGGGATTTGAAAATTGAATTTGAAAATCTTTGGAGACATGGTTTTTCAATTTTTCAAATGTCTTAAAATAAACAAGAAAATAAACACACTGTACCATTTATAATACTATACATTGTAAAAAAATGCTAAGTGCGTGTTGGATTAGCGCACGAAGGGTTCCGTACTTGTTGTATATAATTAGTGAGAGATTGAATGTTGCTACGCAACTGAAAATAAACAGACTGTAGACAGCGTAGCGTGTTATTCTTTCTTAAAGCACATACATTTGACGACCTCTGTGGCTCAGTGGGTAAGCGCGTTGGTAGCTTACGCCCGGGGGTCGCGGGCTCGAATCCCGCCGACGGAGCAAAAAGTTTTTCAATGTTCCTGGGTCTCGGATGTGTATTAAATATATGTATCATATAATAAAAATCTTAAATATGTGTATAGTATAAAAGTATTAAATATATTTCCGTTGTCTGGTACCTGTAACACAAGTCCCTCGGGTACTTAGCACGGGGTCAGATTGACGTGGTGTGAAGCGTCCATAGATATTATATTATTATATTATATTATACTTACGCCGTTTGTCAACAGCATGCTGTCACCGGCAACGAGGTTATTTTGGACCAATAAAATGCCACTGACAATCGGCCTTAAGGCACGTTGCGAAGAACGGCCTTAGGGTCTAATGCAAGACTTCCTGTAAAGTGCCGTATAAACTATCCACAACTTGTCTGACAGTGTGAAGTATTGAAATTTTGCCAAATAATTTGTGGATAACCTAGCTGGCAAATATTCGGCAGTGGTGAAACAGCCTGTTTAAATAGTTTAAATTACTCAAATACTCGAAGTTGGTAAGTTTGCGGCAACTTATCCTGTTAGCCTGCGTGTGCTGTGACTCTGCATTGACGAGCTGTTGTCCAGTTCGAGGTATGCTTTCCGCTGAAAGCATGCCTCGAACTGCACCGCTGTACCACAAGTACCGCTGTACTTCGTTACTGATTCGTTAGTTTGTTTGAAGTTATGCATACCATTCCGATATATCTATTTGTGAATGCAAATAACAATTTGTGACGTCACGCGGTGAATTAAAAAATATCCAGATTTAAATTTGATAGCTATTGGAATCTACCCATTTATTTTTAAATGCAAATGAAGAAATACATGGAGAATGATTTCTCCTTCCATGTATTTTTTTTTTATTTTCTCAAACGATTTTTATCAAACAGGTCTAAGAATACTGGTTACAACTAAGTCACCTTTAATAACCCATGAAAAACAATTGCATCACATTTTCGAGACATATTGTGTAACAGACATACACATACATAGACAAAGAAAACTTATAGCATCCCTTCTTAACGTCGGGGGCTAATAAATATCAAGAAAATAAAAACGAGGTTGCACAAAAAGAAAAACATTTTCAGGCATTGATAAATTTGACCGTCGAACGCTGTTCGTACAAAATCTGTAAAGCAATTCTTAAGTAGATACACGAGAAATAAAATATTTATGAAATCTCTCTTCGAAAGAAATGAGTCTAGCTCTTTAAAGATTCTATATAAATTTCCCAGAGGCTTAAAAAGTTTCATAGGCCACAAAAAGTGGATTTCGAGGGTGGAACTGCATTAGTTTCTTAACTTTTACTTAATCAAGAAATATTTATAAACCAAAAAGTATTATTTTAGTCAAGGCACGACTCTGTGCATGCCTATACCTTCAGTTCTTTTAGGTTTAAAAATTAATGAATCAAGAATATTTTAATTTGTTGTTATAAAATGTACAATAAGGGAAACTGAAACATGGGCATATTGAGGATCTACATAAATTGGTCGCATTATATCAAACCCAGCAGACAGATCACGACTTGCAAGGAATTGACATAATCCGACGAAATGACGCAGGTCCGTCCGACTTTCCCCCATGGTACAATCTAAGAGTTGTCAGTCAGAGAGTCTGGCCCCCTTACTACACTAAGGAAATATGTTAAATTACTTTTCTTATACATATATTCGACTAAGATTGCCTAGATAAAAGAACATATATATGTTAAGAACATATATATAAAAAAGAACATATATATACGGTCGAATTGAGAAACCTTCGCCCTTTTTGGAAGTCGGTTGATAAAATAGGTAAGGTACAAGATTTGTTAAAAAATTTATGTGAAAGAAATTTGTTTTTACTCGAATGTTGAAAAATGTTAGTTATCCGCTTCTTCCTGTTATGATTATGTCTTCAATTACACAAACTCCAGACAGAGTACCCAACTAGTACAACAGCTGTACCAGACCTAAAAATCAATACTCATAGTTATTTCCGTACTTCCATAGAAAATTCTCTTATAATCCTAAAAATATGTCCCCGCTTTGTTTTTTGGCGTCACAGCTAAAAGCCGGCGCAAATGGCTAAATACGTCAGAATTTCTAAAATGTACGTAAACGAGGTATTCAGAAAGGTCTATTTTGGTGTCTGTATTATTAATGTAGCCGGCCGTGTGTTATACGGAACGCGCCAGTTCTGGGACAGATAATGAAGCTATTACAATAATATTTTCGCCGCAAAACGTTTGTGCATTTCGCTGTACAAAGTATTGTGTAAGTTGGGTACTAAAAAGACGCTATGATTGCTTTATGCTGCAGTTTCTTTTAATGATATTTAGGTGCCAAGCGAGCAGATGGGTTACCTGATGGAAAGCAAATACCGTCCCCCATCGAAACTTGAAACATCTGAAAAGTCGCACGTGCGTTGCCGGTTTTTATGAGGGAATAGGGAATGGGAATAAGGATAGGATGATTGGGGAAGTTGGGCCACCGGTAAACTCACTTACTGAACGAAACACAGCACAATGCCGTCTTACGCCAGTTTCTGTGAGGTCGTGGTATCCCATTGCCTCAGAGAAAACTGGCGTCTGACCAGTTACAAATACCACAATCGAAGTGATAACTTCGGTGGTGGTATTTGTAACTGGACGATGCCCGTAACTCCGTTGCGCCAAATTTTATTTTTCGCGTAGGAACCGTACATTTTCTGGAATAATATGTATTGTATGTCCTTCGCAGGGACTTAAAGTATCTTCATACCAAATTTTAGCAAAATCGATCCGGTGGTTTGAGCGTGAAGAGGTAAAAGACAGACAAATACATTTGCGATTATAATATAAGTATGGATACAATATTTTTTAAATATACTCGTATATATGAACTTAGTCCGAGACTGGTCTCATCTTAATTAAAAAGTCCTTGTAACGAATTTGAGATATATTATAATGATGATAAATCGTTTGTCTTTTCGGGGTTAAAAAACCATCAAATTCAGCTCCACAGTTCAGGCGTAAAGAGTTAACAGACACTTCTAAATTTGTAAAATGAGTCTAGAGTCAAAACGGCCACCATAATATTATCATGATCTAAGTTCACCCTTTTACGAGAAAAGGTTCAACTAACTTACAAATTGTAGCTCTTACAATACGAGTTAAATACTACAATAAACTTAATAGTCTAATTACAAAATTAGCTTAATATTCTTAGTAATTTCGCGGGGAGGCTTATTGATTTTATATTTTCTCCAAAAATATAAATAAAGCTAGCGCTTTCAAAGTTATTCTGAAAATTGAGAGGATATTTTAAGACATTCCAAGAGAATTTCGCTTATAGAATCAATTTATTTTTTTGTCAAAGTAAAATATATCCACGTTTGAAATTGATACTCGGTTGTGAGCAAACTCGGGTCTGATGTTTCATAATATCCAGTAATCAAACATAGTATTATTATATATAGTAAGGATACTTTGATTGTTATCTATACGCGTAACTAATATTTTCTTCTAATAATTCTACTGGTATAGGCATTACATGTTTAAATATGGCGCACTTTTATAAGGTTATGGGGGCAGATGGGTCAATTGATGGAAAGAAACTGCCATGCCAAGATCGGAGTTTGCAATAAAAATATTATTTACTACTCTGATATTTATATTTAAATTCATGAACAAAGTAAAGCTGTGTGATTATAATATGTATAAATAATTCATCAATAAACTATCGTTGAATGTACGAAACATATAATATAAGCTTCTTTCGTCAAGAAAATGAAGAATGATGGATGTCAATACTACTATACCTACGTTATACTGTGTCCAGCATACGTGTGACCTACCGGAAATTTGCTCTATGTTTATAACGGGAATAAACGAAAAACGTGAAACAAAGACGAGGCGGAAATTAAGCTAAAATTTTAACGTTTTACCAGAATAAATAATGGTTACGTTACATAGACGGCAAACCTTTTTAGATAGAGGCTAGACCCGAGATCGTGTAAGCAAATTATCCTTTGGCGAGACACATGTCGCTTTTTATTTTAAGATTCTATTTTATAATTATTTATCTACATTTATTTTTATATAGCAAAGCCACGTGCAAAAAGTATTGATAAATTTTTTCATCACTATTTTTTTGCACGTGGCTTTGGTTGCGTGGAAATCGAAAATTGGTCAAAATGCGATCGATGAACCGAACAGCTGTTTTATGAAAACCAGCTCTCGCAGAAAAACAACTGATTAGTTTCGTTCAAAAAAATAAAAAATTTAGCATAAAAAACCGATTTGTAAATTATTCTGTTCAAATACCGGTAACCCAAAGCTGAAACGCAGTTGATTCCACTGACAATATGGTATTTACGAGTATGTTACTGGCAATGTGTATAATAAGGCATTCAATAGAATGCCTGGGCAATGTTTATAATGCCTACTATGCTTAGGCAATGTATAAAATAGTTCTCATTTTATACATTGCCTAGGTATTTTATATGCCGAATCTATAACCGGCAAAGTATGAAATCCTTTATTATGTTTCTAATCCATAGCAGCTAAGTCAAACGTAAAACGACTTCAAAAAACAAAGATTATCAATTCGAGCCGTATGTAGGCTCCGCTTCGCTTCAATAATGGGGGCTTTGGATTTATTTAAAAAAATAACCACGGAAACTAAGGTGGGAGTACCGCTTTGCTTTGCTTCCACCTTAGCTTCCTAACCTAACCTACTCGAGGCAGATCTGCTCTAACATAATAATCAGTCACGGAGATTTTGATGTAATTTTTTAAAATCACATCGTAACCTAATTTTATAATATTTTGTCGGGGTTCCTGTCGAAATGTTATTAAATATGAACCTCTTTAATCACTCCACAGTTTCGGTTTCTTTAAATTCAGACAATTCTAATCAAAAGGCCACCCGTTAAACATTCTAACGCAGCTTAAGATCAGTTTATTTTACTCATTACCGGGAGAACAGGAGGCCTAGGCATTCCATAGATTACCTAGGCTAAGTATGTAATGAATAATGATATTTATAATATTTCATACACTGCCTAAATGTAACCGGCATTCTATACATTGCCTAGGCATTATATAGAATTTTTGCGTTATACACATTGCCGGTAACATATATAATATTTACCGGTTTAAAAAATTAGCTAATTTCCGACCCCTGCTCGTATTTCCCACAACTTCTCTCAAACAATAATAATCCCAAGAGCACTCCATGTAAAGAACAAGTACTCGTTGTATATACTTAAGTCATAATACACTATTTAGAAGGTCACGTGCCCCACGCACGTCCGTTACCTCTTACATTTTATGATGCTATTACTCGAGATTAAGCCGGGGATTCTGTTTCATATCACCTCTCGACTCTCAACTAACGGCGGCCATCTTGTTTTCATATTTGCAGCTAAATCTTCATAATAGAGATAATTAGTGTCTCAGCTCTTTGTTCAAATATAAGATCAGGAGTTTCCTTAAAAAAGTTTTTTTCACTCGGCTAATTAAATATACAAGATGTCACCTTGTGATCGAAATTCGACCATAAATATTTCTCAATTTAATCACAGACTTTAATTTGGCATTTAAAAAACCATTCTATTTTTTTTCAAAAAAGCACAGACTTCAACCATAAACAAAAGAGTATTTCGTGTATGATTATCGTGTCATATCAAAATATTGTAGCATGCGTAGCGTTGTTCAAAAAAAAAGTGCAAGATTAAAGCATTTTTAAAAATATTATTGATATTGCGCGCTCCAAAACAACTATAACTGCGTGAAATTTCATGCGTTTTTCGTAGTAAGGAGTGCAAAGTTTTTACTCGCGTATCGATTTATAAGGAGAATATTTATTGAATTATATATGCGAATGAAAAAATCTTTTGTAATATTTCCCCGCAATAAAAAGTAGCATAATATGATGTTAATTCAGATTACCAGATAGCTCAGCGCCAAATTTTATCGAAATCTGTCCAGCCACTTAAGCGTGAAGAAGTACAAAACCCTCATAAACTCACAAAGTTTCTCATTTAGTTTTAAGTATGATTAGTGTGATGTATGATTATTACATGTACAAAGTCGATAATACTTCTTGTCTCTTTACTGTTATACGATGTCTATAGGGGCAGAGGTATACTTAGCTGGTATTCTTAAATACTAGCTAAGAGTAACTCTGTCAAATTAGTAATATATTTCATGCATAACTGTGCCAAACGTATACATAAATATCACAAAACATTACACAATAATAACCTTAGAAAACATTCTGATCAAACGCTACTTACGGACGCGACTGACAGCCGCGATCTAGATAATAATTGTGCATATCGAAGTGTGAAAACTATATGGCATAAGTCGCGTCTGACGTCAGTCACGGACGTTTTTGTAGATAGTTACACAATTTTACGCTATGAAAAAAAATGTACATTAAAATGTAATTTGTTTTAATTACCGCGTTACATTTGTTTGAAATTAATTGCTCTGCATCTTAGAAAGTATAAACTAGTATAAACATAACTTTTCATTTTAAGTCTGTGCACTCTTGACTGAGCTTTTCCCTTTAGAGAATCAACTGTAGAATAAAAAGAAAATGTGTTTCTAAGTTACACGGAGTTGAATCATTAGGCGTTGTTAGTCTTTTTATACAAAGGCTATACTTATCTAGAGCCTTTTGAGACTTTGCAGATTAAAGTTTTAAGCATTCCGATCTTTGCATCACGTGATAAATATTAGCAAATATTTAAATAATATGCATGAGGGTATATAAGGGGGGGTCCTGGGGGTCCGGAACCCTCCCCTCATTGCTATCCGTCTTACTTGCCCAATCGACAATAATCAATAATTTTAATCGGCGAGGTAGGTACATGATGTATATTTTTCTATTCACAGTATATAATTATTGATAATAATTATTGTTATTATACTGTGGAGCGTGTCCGTAGGGTGTAGGCAGAGTAGGTACCGCGATGCGTTCATAGTTTGTCTGTGACAAATAAACCTGCAATTGTGCTCGATGCTATTGATATGCATCGAAATCGATGCTATTGATAATTGCGACGACCAATTATTCCTTTTAATTAAAAAAATTTCTTAAAATTTTAGCCACACTTCCAGTGTCGACTGCAACCCCTGAAAGAACTTTCTCTTCTTTAAAGAGGCTAAAAACTCTGGACTGGAAGGCTCACTGGACTGACTTTAATGAGCGTTCACCAAGACTGGTGGCGCAGATTGATTCCGATGAGATTATAAAATTATTAATGAATTCGCAAAAAACGTAAAAGACTAAATTTATTACTTTAGAGTTTTTTTTTACACTGTTTAACTTTTGTTACATTTTTTAAATAAATATATCCAACATTCCGATATAATTTTTTTTAAGTACTTTTGATATCCTAAGCACGCACGCATTAAAGGCCGGCAACGCATCTGCAACTCTTCTGATGCTACGAGTGTCTATGAGTGACCGTAGTTGCTTTCCATCAGGTAACCTGTTTGCTCGTTTGGCCCCTTAACTTATAAAAGAAAAACACGTTACTTATTTGCTGCTGCGGAACCCTTTATGAGCAAGTTCAACTCGCACTTGACCACTTTTTTGTGCTAGGGGTCCCCCCTTATCAAAACTATTTATACGCCAGTGATAATATGTCATAACTTGGCTACATGATTTACTTTAAAAAGGTAATATCTTAACTTTTTTTAACTTTGTATCGTCATGTCGAGTCATTCTGAAATAACATTCCAAAAATTGACATAAAACTTAAAATTAATAATTTGAACTAAGGTCAAATATCCCAAAAAACCTTTTGCTATTTCTCGATTTCGATTTGAAACCTCTTATTTTTCTGGGCTACTTTTGCTTAGTGGAGGATAGCAAAATGAACCTGCAGTCTAGTTAACAAAGTGGTTGCTACCACTGCTGCACAGTGACGTAGAGCAAAATGAACCTGTATTCTAGTTAACAATGTGGTTGCTACTACTGCTGCATAGTGACGTAGAGCAAAATGAACCTGTAGTCTAGTTAACAATGTGGTTGCTACCACTGCTGCATAGTGACGTAAAGCAAAATGAACCTGTATTCTAGTTAAGAATGTGGTTACTACCACTGCTGCATAGTGACGTGAGCAAAATGAACCTGTATTCTAATTAACAATGTGATTGCTACCACTGCTGCAGAGTGACGTAGAGCAAAATTAACTTATATCGAGTATCAACTACTAAGGCTAGAAGGCGCTAAGCTTTAATACTGACATTAAGGCTTAGCGCCTTCGTTTACGCTAGTAATAGCAACACACCATCTGCTAGGTAATAATGAAAATATGATTCACATTCAGCAATTTAAATTGTCATTATATATGCGCAATTAATGCTTCGGCAAACAAATGATAATAAAATAAACATTAGGGGGCTTCAACACGCGATTGCTTTAATACTCCAATCCACTAATTTGATACTGTCATCAAATTTCATATTAAGGGCATGTTCTCTGTCACATTAAAGTAATAAAGATATTTAGCAGAATGTAGAACAGGTAGTTGTTGTACAAAACGACATTATTACTCACGCGTTAGTCTATTAAATCACATTATCATTAAATATAATGAAACGTCGTCATGATAAATAAATAAATAAGTCCAAAATTCTCATCATTACTTAATAGTAATGAACAAAATAAAGATGTAATCATCAAAAGACGTTACGTGATATATAATTATCATACTGGGATGACAAAGTTATGCGCATAAGCATGGTGGAATAGGGATAGCTGCCACTGACACTATCATTTTAAGATAAAGAAGACCGGCTCGACCGGAGTGATACCACGTATTTACAAAAAACTGGAGTGAAACGGCGTTGTGCTGTGTTTCGTTTAGTGAGTGAGTTTACCGATGGCCCAAATTCCCTCATCCCTTTATCCCTATTTCCATTCCCTATTCTCTCATAAAGGCCGGCAACGCACTTGCGACTTTTCGGATGTCACGAGTGTCTATTGACGACGGTAGTTGTTTTCCGTTAGATAACCTGTCTGCTCGCTTGCCTCCTAAATATCATAAAAAAAGACCGTGTGATCGTACCAAAAACTATTACACGTTCGCTTAAAGATAGCTTAACTTTTTATTTCGTTTTACTGGCACCGAGACAAAGTCTAACATGTTTTAAGACTCGCGAAATTATTAAAATCCTACGTCCAGTCATTCGTTATCAAGTACTGTCGGTAATACAATTTCTCGGCAGCGTTAATGAACGTGTATTTTGTTTCATCTGCCGACGGTACAACGTAAAGTGTACGTAAAATCAACATTTCATTTGGAGCGCAGCACTAGCCTCCATTTTAAATTTGTGTCAATTAATATTTTTCCTCTAGCGTTTTCCAACTCAAATAAATACTATCCACAACTAATTACCTTGATTTGTGTCAAGCTTTGCTTTAAAAAGTTATATTCGTTGTGGCTTTTTATTTTCATTCTACGAATATCTGCATAATATCTACTCTTGGGTCTCGCGTTTCGTAGCATAAACGAAATTACTTTTAGAACGGAACAGATATTTCGGAAGATTACATGTCCTTATTTTTGAACCGACTTCCAAAAAAAGGAGGAGGTTTCTCAATTCAATCGTATATATGTTCTTTTTTATGTTTGTTCACCGATTTCTCCGCCGTTTGTAGACCGATTTTGAACATTTTTTCATTGTATAATAGGGAAGGGTGGGCGTTGTATATGTATGCCGCAGTTTGGTCCCATTTCACCAAAGTGGTAATCTGATGATGCGATCTAGGAGAAATGGAGAATTTTTTTTTAAATTTGTATGTGTGTATATAGTGATTTTCAGTTTGAGGGATTCTTGGTATATGCAACCAAAAAGTTAGATTTTGGACAAAGGTATACCCTGGTTCCGAGGGCGCTATACAGAATTCGGTGGTTTTGGCTATATCTAGACAACTTCTTGAATTTCTTCATCAATTCTACAATGATGCTAAGCACCGTTACACTTTTACCGTGTAATTGGGACTTCTTACGGCATTTTACATCAAATCGAGTATTAAGATTTTAGTTTCGCCATCTGTTTTAAAATACAATCATTTTTTTAAAGGATTTTATTAGAAATTGGTACGGAATTATGAGTAATCGATCTAGGGATATAAACATACACACTAAAATTGAATTATTATCTGCATCAGGCTGTTTCATTGACTTACAGTTAACAGAAAAGAAATACATTAAATAATTTTAAAAATAAAATTCCACTTCCCAGTTTAATACAAGGGATAGATTATTGCCTTATAAGGATTGGTCTTTTTTTGCATCGGAAAGTGCTTTACGCATTTTAAAATGCTTTACCCATCCGTAATTAATCTTTATAGTTTTGTAAATGCTGGTACCGGCTTAAAAATTATAAAGTTTGATTACGGTTAGTGACGAGGCCTAGGCCAATCCTTATAAAGCTCTAACAGTAAATAACAATTTTTTTTTACGTTTTAGTTCATCTATCCATTGTTTTTGCTAAGGAAGTCCGTTTTTAATTTTTTATGGCCATAAAATAATAATCATGAAACAAAAGAAAAATTTTTGAAAATTATTATCCAAGTAAATTATAACAACATTGAATTGAAACATAGGAAGTAGGCGGAGCATCGTCATTTACCAGCCATTATAATGGCCAAAACCAGCAGCCATGGCCATTTGTTGGGGGTTTAAATATAGACAATAGACATTATCCGATTTCAGACCTACTAGGATGCATATAAATTAAAATGAGTTAAGCCCTTTCAGAGGAGTTAGGTAACTTAGTCTGTGAAACAACTATTTTTTGTATATAAGATTAATATTTAAAATATTAGCATATGACATGAGCTTTTGAGAGCTCTCTTTTACTTTTCATGTTCTCGTTTATGATTGTTTAAAAGCGTTTAATAATTATCACATTCAAAATTATTCTTACGTTACAAAATATAATATCGAATATAATAAGCAAAAAGCGCGGTTTTTTATGGACTCGAAAGATTTTTGAAAGTTTGTGGTTTTTTAAAGTTAGCTGTGGTAGTGACAGATTTTTTTAAGAAAATTTTAAGGCTCTGTATGGATGTGGAATGTATCCACTCACTCACTCGCTTTGTTTAGTTCGTCTCCTCAGTTGCATGTCTCCTGTACTTATTAGTACAATATACTATAATAGCGTTACTAGTATATACAATATATTCTTTTTTGTATTTTACTTTGTCTTTTTTAACACATCTGTCCCGATCATTGGTAGTTTTACCTAAAATATTTTCCGGGTGTTTTAGATATTGGTGATTTATAGATTTCGATGTGCTCTTTTTGAATTTTTACGTTGCCACCTCGTATCGTGACTTTCTCGCGTTTGTACTGGTATAAAAATAAGTAAGAACTAACCTGACCAAAATTTGTGTTTGATGTGATTTTAAAACGCTTTTACGTTTACCAATAGATATCACAAAAAACATAAATTGTAGGAAATGTTTTCTTGTTTAATTTGCTAGTAAACTACTTTTTCGTAAAATGACTTGGAACGAAGTTATTCTCGAAAAACTGTATTTTGCCGCCATTTTTCAAATATGGCGGCACAAGTGGCAGAGATACGAGGTGGCAAAGTAAAACTTCGAATACAGCACGTCGAGATCTACAAAAATTACCAATTTTCAAATTCATTTAGAGAATTAAATAATAATCGGAGTAATCTACACGTATACTCAAATTACTTTGCTGAATCCCAAATCTTCAGATCTTCAAAATTTGCCGCAAAGTGTACCACAAACATGTACTGAGAGCGGGACATAGAGCTCGCTTCGTTCGCCCAATAAGTAGTATCTCTCTACGCCTGGAAGTAAACACAATCAAAAGATAAAGCCATTCATTGTAACGGATTACCTGCCGTGGTAATTGTAATTAAAATGTTAAGTGTACCTTTTAGTTTCTAAGAATAGACCTTTTGTCGCTGTGGCCTGAGCCGATCTTGATAATGTTGATGTATGATGTTGTCGAGAGTGACATCGCACAGTATAATTATGTAAAGGTAGTGGACTCGACGATGTCTTTCCGGGATAATTTATTAATCTAAAACATTATGAAGTTTTCTTGTACACACAATATTTTTATTAAAATCGGGCCAGTCGTTTGAGTGGAGTTCATTAATTAATCAAGTCTGACACGACAACTTCTATCTTGTTTTTCAAAATTGATGTGAGTGCATCTAAATAACTGGTTCTCGATATTTTTTTTACCATAATATGTTGACTCTTAACTGTTATCGCATTGAATAGACACGTGAAAATTAATAAACTAACCCGATTTAAGGATCGGCTTTCTGAAAAACGTTCTTTCGTACTTCACACAACATTTAATTCTTAAGGGCTGCGAAAAAAAGTCATGTAACTCTAACGACCATTGCCTGCAAAATTCTCGTGTATTTAAATTCTAAATAATTTAACAGTTTATAATTAATGTTGCAAATAAGTGCACAGCACATATATTCGGTCGGCCGGCATTCACTGCCGGGTATTTTCAACCACACACTAATTCTCTCATAATTCTACAATGCATGCGACTATTACATGGTTAGTGAAATTAGATTTACTTTTAGGTGATGTTTTGGTGCAATAAAACGATTTTGTTGTACGAAGAATGTATGAAAATAAAATTGAATATATCAAAAACATAAATTCAAAAAAATGTAAAGAATTTATAAGAAAAACATTCGAAATAAGAAACACCTGCTTTCTGAAACTGGCGATTGTTAACTTTATCTAATAATAATATAATTGGAATAACCCCCGTTTTGGTGACGGTAGGCATTACGTAGAAGTAATTTTATAGTGACAACAGTATGCGCAGTGCACAAGAACACTCTCTCTGGTGGGTCGAATTACCGATACGACTGGCGCGGAAACAACATTTAACATGCCCATCCGACGCATGGAACATCTCAATTGTCAGGCAATCAATTGATCCTGCATTGTCCTAACCGAACTTGGAAATAATATGTTTCCAACGCAGGAGTCGAACCCACGACCTTCGAGCCAAGAGCCATGCTCTTAAGACTAAATCATGAAGGGGTTGTAATTAAAGAGGTAGTTATAAGAATACTCAAGTAAAAAGACACCTAAAAATTTAATCCAGCGTTTCACTTTGCGAATCTTATAGAAAAATTAATTAGGTAAAAGTAATAGCAGGATAGTGAGTAATAATTTACATAGAAACAGAAACGCCACATTACATGAAGCCGTAGGCTTAAAATGAAACATGGCCGTCTCGAGACGCACATTCTAGAATAAATGATTCCTTCTAGGTCAAAGTCACTTTAGCATGTGTTGAATAAGTTATGAACCGCGTAAAATTCATTTCAAAATAAAACACACTGCACACAATATGTGTACAGTAGGCTAACTTAAAGACTACGGTATATCGTAGTCTTTAAAATAAATAAAATGTCTCTATAAATTAAAAATGTTTTTTTACTCCTGTTAAAACTCGGGAATAGCTGAATCGCCTCATTGATGATGATTGGTCTTAAAACTTTCGTGACAGTCCAGGAAAGACAAGATAGTGGCATTGTAACGCTTCATTCACGCTGCGATTCATCTACTGTCTTCTATTTGTCTCCATCACAACACGTAATTCGTTAATATTGCTATAGTTAATGCAGTAGCGATTAAAATTATGCATGTAAAATGCTAACGTCATTTTTCCGGTAAGGCCACTAAAGTTAAAGCCGACATATTATGACTAGGATGTAAAGATGGTCTACTGTATATTATTTAAACTGCGTTTGCAGGGTCGTATAAGCAGCAGGTGCATCTGAAGATTTTAAAGCGCTCTTATAAAGTATACTCGGAATTAGACTTTTCGTGTTTATATCGTTTCGTGTAGTGATCTAGTCTTTTAGGATTTTATTTGAATACGATTAACATAAATATTCTCTTAATATAAATACACAAAAAGTAATATTTATTTTTTTGTTTTAATTTTTTAAATTAAAAATTTTGCGTAGGTATGATTGGTGAATGAACAGAATTCTTGGACCATTATGCCCTTTAAACCTCCAAGAATAGAGCGTATAGGGAAAACGCTTTTCAAATGTAACACACTTGTAACTCTTTTGATGTCAGAACTTAAGGAAGTTAAAACACGACGTGTGTTGTTTTCTATTAGGTGACCAAAATTCATAAAAAAAACTGTATTTTTTTCCCAGATTAAAATATCCTATGTCCTTCCCTGGGACTCAAAGTATCTCCATACCAAATTTCAGCGAATCGGTACAGCGGTTTGGGCGTTTAGAGGTAACAGATAGACGTGCGTCTATCTGTTACCTCTACACGCTTAACATACACACTTTTGTGTTTATAATATTAGAATAGCATTTATAATATCTTTTCATTGCTTTTTCATCAAGTCGAAGCTCCCGAAACGAGCTAATTTTATGTACTGAGCTAATTTAAAGCCCGGATAAAGACTGGCAAAATTAAAATGCTGCAAAATGTTTGTATCTGTAATAAACGAATTGCTGCACAACAGAGTTGCAGACATCGACCAGTTGAAACATAAATATCGTTTCCTACTAAACTTCCTCTTGACTGATCAAACTGAACGCTGGGAACTTCCTCAGTTTATTATTGGTAAACTTAAGTTAAGACCTGAAATAGCCTTCCTCGACTTAAAACAATTAGACATATCCAACAACATTGGAGTGGAAACGATTTCGGATCTACTATGATTAACTCGGTGTGTTCGACTAGTGATGTGCAGATTAAATCTAAGTTAATAATAAATATATCTATTGACGCTACACACCACGTCAGTCTGGCCCCGTGCTAAGGACCCGAGGGACTCGTGTTACAGATAACGGAAACATATTTAAATTCTTTTATGCTAAACACCTATTTAAGATTTTTATTATATGATACACATATTTAATATACATTCAAGACCTAGGAACATTGAAAAACTTGTTCCTTTGGCGGGATTCAAACCCGCGACCCCCGACTTAAGCTACCAACGCGTTTACCAGTTGGTAGCTCAGTTGAGCTACAGAGGTCCTCCAAGGTGTAATCGTAAGAAGTAACGAACGCCAATGTCAATATTTCCATAAATTTTGTTTGGCAATTCTGTATAGAAGCGAAAACGTTTAGATCTTGACTAACCCCCCAGAAAAAAGGAACCATGTAAAAACAAAAGCAATCTAGCCGAAAGCTAGATTGCTTTTGTTTTTACATGATACGAATTTGCGATTTTGGAGCCATAATTGCGCAAACTAAGCTAACCCTCCAGTACTGTGACACAAATTAGTTCCAAATTTAGCAATTAAACGTGATTTATTATTAACACTATTGCTAATAGTTTGTTGATCGTAGTTTTTACACAATAGCCCTGCCGATTCCCCATTCCACTGATACTCAGCACATCCCTATCAGGAATTATCGGCTTGTCTTCACAATCAATTAGAAGGAGATATTAAACAAGATCTAATTCAATTACTACATCACGTATCGGTTTATTACCGGTCCCTCGTCAACACTAAAGGAGTTAAGCCCGGGGTTTCGTATGGCTTTTAAATAATAAAATTATAACCTCTTACACCGGTTGCGATGACGGCGTCCGGTTTCAGAAAACCAGGCCTGTTATACAGGAGTAATGTAACAACCTAAGTGTGTGCAGTACATAAGTGGGGGCTGATGACCGGCACGACTGTCGAGATATCAAGCGCAGGACCGACTTTTATTACTTGTCAGATAATCAGGTGATCAGCCTGCATTGTGCTAACCGAACTCGGAAATATTTCCAACGCGGGTATCGAATCCACTACTTCCGGGTCAAGAGATATATATAAAAAATATTAATAAAATGCAATTAAGACTTACAGTTACAATAAAAGCAAAAATATAAAATGTAGTTTTTCCTCAGGGTAGCTTCTATAATTTACTATTTGAAACCCGCGACTAAGTCTGCGTGAAACTTTATAAATTATCCCGTTTTTACAACATCTTTTGAATACTGCTCGGCTCCTATGGGTCGTAGCGTGATATAGCCTTAAGCCTTCAACCAACACAAAAATATTTTTTCAATTCCAGTCAGTATTTCGTGAGATCAGGGCATTCAAACAAACAAAGTTTTCAGCTTTATATTTTTATTAAACACAAAAAAAAAGTCACAAATTAACCACTTTCAATATTGAAATCAATTTAGGTGCTAAGCTATTAACAAAATGTTGCCATGATTAAACTGCACTATGATTAGAATGTTTACCAAAAATAAATTACTACGACAAAAGCGCTTTGATTAAACCGCCAAGGTAGGTTTATTATTGATTTCCCACTAAAATACATGGCTTACTGAAATCGCATTGAGGCTGTAATAGCTGTAGTTCGTTTTTAAAAATTACTATTTAAGACCCTATTACTAAGACTTAGATTTCTGTCTGTCTTTCGGTAGTTTTCAAATTTTTACTCTTTAATGGTACGCAACCCTTCGTACGCGAGTCCAACTCGCATTTGACCGATTTTTGTTTAAAAAATAATGTTTGTTGGGTGCAATATAGGTGGGTACATTTTGAAAATAAAATCTGAGGTACGCGGGACTTAAAGGATAATATTTTTATTATTAAAGTTTATGAAACCACATTAAAGTAGAATCCAGAACAAACTTATTAAAATAGTTTTCTGCTTTTGAAACAAAAGTGTGCCTTGGTATTTCATAGTTGAAATCGGGCAGGCAAAATGAAGATTTAATTTATGGTGAAGCAACGACTGTGCGAAACGGCAAATTACCCGGAAAAAACGCTCACGTTTCGGTAATTGAAATGTCAGATTGTGAAATACTTTGATATCACTGACCATTTCGATGTATTAGTGAAAGCTGCTTAGATATGTTCGCATTGGGTATATTATATTGTATCGATTTTGCAAATATAAGGGAAATTTGATGTACACGTAACTAGCTTTGTTTAGAGAATTGGTAATTGCTCATTACATCCATCTGTAGGATACAAAATAAATGCATACCTATTTTTATATTAGCTGTTGCCCGCGACTATGTCCGCGTGAAATTCTATAAACTATCTCGTTTTTCCAAAATTTTTTGATTTCTGCCCGGCTCGTATTGGTCGTAGCGTTGTTATATAGTCTATAGCCTTCCTCGATAAATTGACTAACCAAAACAAAAATTTGTTTTTTTTAATTTTCCGGCCAATAGTTCCCGAGTTAAGCACATACAAACAAAAAAACAAACTCTGCAGCTTTATATTAGCAGTTTAGATAGTATAATAAATCCAAATATACAAAAGAATTATATTTATATTATATGTTTGGGGTTTGTATAATTTTTCTTACAGAATTTCGAAACTTTCGTAAGATAAAAGAAACAAAGCTGCCAAGTAACTTGGCTATTCGCTACTTTGCAGGTCGGTAGATTCGTCTAATTTTGAGACAAAAAAGTTTATGTACGTCGTCGGCTCTCCAGGGACGAGACCACAACGAATTACTGGCAAACAACTTCGAAATAAATTAACTCTCAACTTTTAAAGCATTTTACTTTCTATTTGTTGAGAAAAACAATTTTCCTTTGTGTTTCGTTTACTTTGTAATGTGCGCTGAAAATCGGAGAGTTGATAACTAAAATACTAGTTCGGTCGGAACTGGCTGCTTCCAATGTTTACACATGCAAAGATTTTTTTTCTTTATTGAAATAAAAGTTGCATGTTCTCGTTTTTAGTTCCAGTAAGAACAAAATTGTTTTTTGTATACGAGTTCTTTGCGGGTGTTCCAACTCTAGCCGGCTATTAAAATATTTTTTATATGATATTTCAGGGGGCCAGCGAGCAGACGGACCTTATGGAGAGCAACCGTCGCCCATGGACACTCGCGACATTCAAAGAGTCGCAAATGCGTTGCCGGTTTTTATGAGGGAATAGGAATCAGGGAAGTTGGGCCACCGATAAACTCACTCACTGAACGAAACACAGCACAACGCTGTTTTACGCCAGTTTTCTGTGATACTTTTATTGTGGAATAATGATACTTTTATACAAATTGCTTTTTATAGGATGATATTAAATCCAAATTTCATTTTGATCAATTTTGATCTGAAAATAAGTGATCATCGATGCCCCGTATTTTTCCTCGGAAAATTACATACTCGTATATAAAGGTCACGTCCTTTTGCGTATTTAGTGACGGTGTATAATACTCAACTCATACATTGCAGAATGAGATTATAAATGGGAAAGTGTGTCTGTTTGCTTGCTTGTGTCTCGTTTTTTGTATCCTAAAAAAGCGAATAATCGACTTGATCTTTGGCACAGAGTTAAAAAGATGGAGAAAAACAGGGGATGCTTTAGGTCCTATAAATGGAAAATCTCATAAAATATGTTCCCAAATGCGATTTTATGCGATTTTTCACTTTAACGCGGACGAAGTCGCGGGTAAGAGCTAGTGTAACCTGATTTAGGTGGATAAACTTCGCGTATTACCCGTTAATGTCGGTATGATGACTTCGCTGCTGATCAACTATCAAATAATGACGGCCTGTCTATTTCCTATTCAATGCTTTACTAAATGAACGCAAAACAGACAATATCAGAATATCAAATATTATCCAATGGACGCGGAAAGCAAACGTGTTAAAACACATCGGTATTAAATTCTACGCGTAATAGAAAGTGATATACATCTCGATAACTCAAACCTAGGTAAGCTAAAAACCTGTATAAATGCAAAATGTAATATGTTCACATCCCAACAGAGCCAAAGCCTGAGTAGCTACCCTTGATAACTTAAAACCACTACCACAAAATACTTTGTGCTTCCCTTGAACTTAAGCTTATCGAGACTCTACTGTTACGTTTATTTTGATTGCTGAGGTATGAAAATGAAATGTTATGTAACATTTCAAAATCTATAAGCGAAAATTGTTTTTAATCGAATTAAAAGGCCCCAGCTCAAGCAAAATTAATGACATAAGTGGAAGAAGCAGATAATTAATATTAAATTTCTGCCGGATTTTTGCGTAAATGGGCGCTTACGGAGCAGAAAAAATATTTGGAATTAAAAAATGTGAATTTGATGTATAGCTAAAATATGCACTAGCTAGATGGCAAAATAAGTAATTTACCCGTTTGTTGCAATTTTATAGGGAAAATTAGTATTTACTCAAAAGTTGTAAAAATGTTAGTTATCCGCTTCTTTCACTGTGCTTCCACTTCAATTGTGCTTGAGCTGAGGCTTTTTACTGCACAGCACAATAGGATTTACTAGCAACACAAAAAAGTATAGTACATACTAACAACAGTAAATTCTGATGATATGTGCTCTTTCAAATACTTAGTGTACTAATTAAAGACATCAGTGGAAAAAGGGAATAATGAACATTTGACAACCATCGAAAGTAAATACTCATTTTTAACCATAGCATTATGATAAATATTGTGACTTAGCAACATCATTATCTAGCTTGTCCATCAAGCTACACATCAAATCTACATTATTTTAATTTCAAATAATTTTCCGTTCCTTAAGCGTCCATTTACACGAACATCCGGCAGTTTTTAAAATATTACCCATTTCTTCCACTTATGTCTTCAATTTCTTTATGTTACAACTATAAATCATGTCCTCATTTGAAACTCGAAATACTTCGTCTTTTATATTAACTCAATCATCAGAATTGGTTAAGTGTTTTTCTATACATATGATAAAACTGTAGAAATGAAAATTCTGTACATTAAAGATATTCAAAAAAACGGGGGATCTTTCTACGTCGATATAGACACCAAAAAAGTAGTTAATTTTTTTGTCTGTCTGTCTATATGTTTGTTCCAGCATCACGCGAAAACTACTGATCCGATTTGAATGCATTTTTCACAGTTAAATTTGTCTTCTTGCAACTTAACATCTGGTGTATAAAAAAAAATCCCCCCACCCCTCTAAAGAGACAAATGAGGGGGTAAGAGTTTGTATCAAACTTATTCTTTGACATGAAAACTACTGATTTGATTTGAATGCGGTTTTCGCAGATGCATTTGTCTTCTTTTAATATAATATTTGGTATATAATTTTTTCCCCCCCACCTCACTAAGGGCACAAAAGGGGTACGAATTTGTGTCAAACTTTTTCTCTACAATACAAAAACTACTAATTTGATTTGAATGAGATTGTTGCCGATATTTTATTTTTCTTCCAATTTTGCACCTGGTGTATAAAAAATTTTTCTCCCACCCGTCTAAGAGGACACTTTTGTCCCATTAGAAGGGAGGGGATAAGAGTTTATAGCAAACTTTTTTCTTAACACGAAAACTACCGATCCGATTTGAATACGGTCTTTGCAGATATTTGTATTTGCACCAGACAATATAAAATACAAGTATATTTGTATGTACAATGAGGGAAGTTGAAACAGAGCCAGATTTCGGATCAAAGTAATTTGGTCGCGTTATCGGCTGGGTTTGACAACACAGCCGACAGACAAATTATATAGTTCCACTGACATATTCCGACCAGATGACGTAGATTCGTCAACTGGCTCTCTTTCATTTCCCCCGTGGTATTGAGAAGCTCTATTACCGAATAACCTGTCACTTGTAACTTATTAATAGCGTTTAGTGTAAACCGTTTTTGCTATTATTATCGCTCAAAAACTTTTTTGTGAAATTTGTATACCAACACAGGATATTAGCTGGCTTTTATTAGAGTATAGATATATTTCATTTCCATCAAAGAGTCCCATAAGATAATTCATTTGTTCTAATTCCATGAGGGGAAAGCCGCGGGTAAACGCTTTTTAACAATATTATATATATTGATAGTGATATAATGTAATAGAAATTTAAAAATATGAGTGTTACATAATTTAATAAAATACAAGCTTTTGCCCGCGACTCTGCGTGCAAATTTTTGGAATTCGGTTTGTGCGTTCATGAGGAAGTTCATCAGGAAGGAAAACCCGACTTATTTTTATATAGTAGATAAAATGGGACTCCTGTGCTATAATATTATACTGTATATAATAAAATTAGCGTACGTCTATCGACGTTGTCCTGCCCGTCTTGGTTTTTCTAAACAATTCTCACATCCCCTTGAATGCCGACAGAAAATTTCGTAAAAAACCGTCCTGTCTGCGGACGAAGTCGCGGGCAAAAGATAGTCATTAATAAGTGACGCAGAGCGATCCATCCAGTAATCTTTACAAAATGACTCTGGTATTAAACGTATTTGTATAGCGTCATTTGTGTATCTCATTTCATACAAATCAAGGATTAGTACTTAGTTTGTACAAAACTTCACAAAATTTTAAACAATTGCGTCTGAGACTTTACGCTGGTTATTGCAGACTGCAGGTGTAAGCCGAGCATAAGAATGCAGTAGTGTTCTTTAGAAAAGCGCCCTAAGTACTCCCCTCGCCTGTATTAGGCGAAACAATGGATTCAAAGCTTTGTCATTATTTCACTTTGAAATGAATCGGGTTTTTACAAACAGAAATGTTTTCCGTCCAATTTTTCACCGCTCCAACATATTTTTGTGAGGAAATTTTAAGTAAAAGTATTCTTTTCGAATCAATTAATTTAAATTGCTTTTATAATTGATTCAGTGAACGAACAAAAGAACAAAATATTTAATTTCGCGTCTTAAAATGTAAATCATTTATTTCACTTGTGGAGTTTACGTTTTAAATACGTGTCTGGTGCCGAATTTCTGGTGGATTTCAGGCACTTTTAAACTTCCTAGATGCAAAAATATTTATAAAACGGAAGAAAAAATAACTGGTATCATTTTACTTATGCATGCGTACAAGTATGAAGAACATACTTATACACTCATGCATAATTGCGTGCTATGCAAATTACATCCTCTCCTCGTGTATGCCATGTCTGCTAGTTGTACATTTTACAAAAAAAAATCGATAAAACACTTTATTTCCACACAATAAAACCTGATTCTAATAAATTACGTGCGGAACATAGAATTCGTAAAAAAGTTTTCCATAAATAAAGTTGTATAACAGATGAGTCTAATCTTTTTCAAAATATATAAAATACCTAAAAAGAAAACGTAAACATGATATCAAACATAAAAATTATTATTATTAAACGCGATAAAAGTAAGTGAACAAAATTACAAAAGGACCTTAGGAGCATTTAAATTTTAACACCTCACCAGCTTTGTGCAGATGGAAAAATAAATTAAAGTACAATTCTGGCTTCTACAAAATTAGACATTCAAAACTCAATTTTCGGCCAAGCGGCCAATTTTGGCTGCAATTTACGGCTAATTAGACTGTTAAGTACACGCTTCGGTCCTTACAGCCTCGTCCCAAGGGTGCCAATGGCTTTGCCAGACGTAACGTCTTAAGAAAACCCGAATCTACATCGCAAACGCGACAGACTATTAAAAACTATCGCTATTAGGTAGGATGGTACTATTAAGTACCTACAGTTCGGAATGGAGATTTTCTTTTGGATATATGAGGCTAAAAAATTTTAAGACTTTATTTTTTCTCGGCCAAAGTTAGTGATGATAATTTACGTTTAATTAACTTTGACATGAATTACTACCTAAGACAAGATTACATTACTAAAGTTTGTTTAGTTGGCTGGTTGTTGATGAAAGGTATACATATAGGATATTAACTGAAATCTTTTTATTCCGATTAAATTCTGCCGTGGAATAAAACATATTGAATTTTCTAATTTCGAGCTATCGGAGATGCCGTTTATAGCTGGTACTCACAATAAAATATAAACATATTTTGGAGGCTTTATGAAAAAAATATGCTAAATCCGGATTCACAACACCAATTACGCCACCCGAATACAATTCTGGATTCAATAACGCCAATTTGGCGCGTTTAAGTGGCACGGCAATTATTTTATTTGAAATAAGGTCATGATGTTTAGGTGTGCTAGGTGTAGGCTTTTCAGCTAGATTCTTTTGTGAGTGAGTGCGGCGCAGAGTGCCCGGTCCTCACTGTGACCCTATGACGTCTCACAATGCTTTCTTGTTTCGCAAAACATTGCTAACAAGACAATATTAACATGGTAGGTTTATGTCCGCTAATTGAATTAAATCCTAATATAACTTAGATAAAATGCATGAATTTCCTGGATACATTCATGAATGGGAATGTTTGATGCTTTTTTATTTATTTCATTGCCCTAAACTGAGAGCTGGTAGCACTTTTTGAGTAGTTATTTGAGGCAAGCTGAAACCTTGTATTGTATCCTATTACACTCCTATACGGAACTTATACTTACGTATTTTAATATAAAGCATAAGAAAATCTATTTAAAAGCTTATAATTCATAATCATTTTATAATTGAAATTAAATTGCCAATAATAATATCAAGTTAATGAAAATATTAGTCAAATGAAATCGCCACTCGAATGTTGACTCAACATTCTAGCGAGATATTAAAATGCTTATTTAAATTTAAGCCATGCCGCGTACGATTCCTTCGACAAAGCTATTTTAGAATTTAATTAATGAATGTTTGAGAAAGTTATAAATCTCAGTTAGGTGCACGTACTCACAAAATATTAATTTACTATAGTTAGTTTAGTGCTTAGGCCGACCGCAGATGTACGTTTTCAGTATTGCGTTTCCGAATTCGTTTACCGTGTTGAGCCGCCTGATTCGGGTGTCCAAATTAGGAAACCTGATACGGAAAACGTACGTTTTACAGGCTTTAAAATTATTTCAATCATTTTAGGCACAGGCCTAATGATGACTAATTACGGCACTACGAAGAAATTACCGAAATTTGCGTTTGGAATATTGAATTGCAGATTGCAAGTTGATATAATGTATTATGTATTCCTTTGAGTTAGTAATTGTGGCACAGAGCTTTATATCAGCGGAGTTGGAGTGCTCCGTGAATACATATTACCGTATGGCTAGATTTAACCGAGTTGCTCGTGTAGTTATTGTCGGAATTATCCAGTGCCCGTAACTACGTTGCGCCAAATTCGTTTATCGCACGGAAGTCTTAGAATTTTCCGGGATGACAATTATCTTATGTCCTTCCCCGGTACTCTGAGTATGTTCATACCAAATTTCGGAAAAATCGGTTCAGCGACTTAGGCGTGAGGAGGTTACAGAACACACTTTCGTATTTGTAATATTAGTATGGATATAGCTTCGCCTGTGTTAAGAATATTTTCGTACTTTTCATCTCCTATTTTTTCCCCCTGGGTGTAGGATTTATCAAAATCTTTTCGTAGCGGATATCACATTAGTCACAAAATCTGCACGCCTCCGACCAGTGGTTTCAGTCAGTCAGTCACCATTGAGTGTTACCTCTATATATTTAGTTTAAAGAACTTCTAGCAGTTCTTTTCCGTATTTCCGCAGTATATTCTCTCGTAAGAACCTCGGCAACGTACTTATAACTGATCTGATATTACATGTGTCCATTTACTCTCTTTTATTATAAAAAATGTTTTTTGTGAACCAAAGTTAAACAAAAGTTTTCCATTACGTCGCGTCTACACTAATTCCAAACTTTTATTTAATTTTTCTTGAAAAACACTTTTACCACCTCAACAAAATGTTATAGCAATTATTTTATTTTATAATTATAAGACGTGTACAATCTTTTTAACCTACTGTAGACTGTAATATAGCTGGCTGTATTCATACAAGAAGAAATGTTTATGTTTTGCATGATTAGCCCCCTTATTCATAAAAATATTTAAACAGGTAACTAATAAAGGTTGGCTGTCCCTTTCTGTCGTGTGATGTTTTCAATATGCCAGAAAAGGACTGCGATCACTCATTATTTAGACACTGTTTTAACGTTTAAATGAATACGGACGTATGTCTATAACAAAATATTTATTATGAATTATTAATTTAATTTTTAGCCATTCATGTATAAAACATGTATTTGACATGTTTTTTAGTATTTCTGCTTAGAATAATTTATACTAGCATTCATTCTCGGCTTTGTTTGGGTGGAATAATAAAATTTACATTTATTATAAGAAGCATTAAGTGTTTATCCAGATATCTTAGTATTGTTAATCTATATACCAAAATTCAAGAAGATTCCTTCAGTAGTTCTTGCGTTATTGACGTATACATATAATTTTTATATGTATATACGTCAATAACGTAAATCATTTATAACATAAGTGTGATTATGACACGCGTCGCCATATTCCTTTGCTACAGCTCGTATCTTAACAGATAGAAGATAATATAATGTATGAGTTACATGCGAAGTGAGACTTCGTATGTACGGGAAACATGCATTAGAGGAGCCCAAGGGAGTGCACAGCTTTTCCATCACAAAATTGAATTCCTAACCAGCCGGGTTTTATTTTTGAAATATGGCAACAATTTTTAGTATCAAAGGTAAGGTTTAGTAATGAAATGCTCGCGTATTTACATTACAATCAGACGCAGATTCGCACTATTTATGTTTGTGACTGACGTAAATAAAATAAAATATTTGTAGTTTGTTTAAAGTTTAATTTCAAAATACAATTTTATTGCGTATTAAATACGGTAGTTTGAAACTCAAAACGGCTGACTGACTGGCATGGTGATATATTATCGCATAGCTCACGCCACTGGACGAGCCAGGCTGAAACTTGGCATGCAGGTCATAGCTGTGATATCCACTAAAAATATTTTTTTAATTCTATATGTACGTAGGTTGTATTCACTTTCTATACATTTTTACTACACGTTACTTAATTCTATACAATACTTTTTAACGCGAGAGAAATATAGTTTACTGTCAAAAACTTATTTGTATCAAAGTTAAGTTTTATTTAAATGACACACGATATAATTATCCAATACAGAACGTACAAATCGTTTATCTGATTTCCTGGTACACGGAAATTAATGAGTTAAATTGATATTACGACGGTAAATTAACAAATACTCGTAGTATATATGTTGTGTTATGGTATGACATAATCGTACAATTACGATAAGTTTGCGGTGGCGTGTACCGGGCTCACATGGAAGCCAACAATTATCTGTGTCACGCAATGTGTTAATTATCATCACACACGCACACATACACAGGATACAAAAATTGTCATTTCTGCTTAACAATTTAAGCGTTGATTACACCTGTCTGGGAATCAGGAGTGACTCCGTACAAATGTTTCGTGTAACTTTAATTGACCAAAAAAACTTGAATTGTCATGTGATTAAAGCAATTAATACATTTGATTTCTGAGTAGACTAACTAATCTTATAATTGCAATTTAAAAACATATGATAAGAATACTTAATGTTTTTGTACTTAATTTATTTCGTTTTATTTTGCACCTTTTATTCTTACTGAGAGATCAACATGAAACAATTATAATGCCTTAGATGAATCGTCCTGTAACTTACCTTATTTTTACGTAACTAATTTAAAAAGGGTTTCAGGGGGGTCATTATGACCTCTTATTCCCAGCCAAGTTCCAGCCCGTCAGCAGTCACGTGACACTACATACGTGAAGTTTGACGGTCGCTAAAGTCACCAACAGGAATGAAATATTACAGTACTATTAGAAATATTAGTGAAGACGTAAGTAAAAGAAACGGATAACAATTTTTTTTAGCAAGCTTCTGGTATATATATTATTCTCACATTATTTTGGAGGTTTTTTAGTTCACTTATTATCTATCTAGTGTTCTTAACTATATTTTATGTACTTTTTGATGCCCGCAAATTCGTTGCGCAAAAATTTGTATATCACGGGAACCGCACATTATCCCGAGGAAAAAAGGATTCTATGTGTTTTCTAGACTTAATAAGTATTAAATAAAAAAAGATTTATTAAAATGCGTTAAATGATTTCGGAGATTAGATTGTCGATTTCTGTTCTATTTCTGTTCTTTAGCCCCCACATTGAGAAGCTTATCAAAATATTAATTGTCCAGACGGACCAATTTTATTGTTTTATATTATGTATAGATTATACTTTATTTTAGTTTTATATGAATATTCTGGTCATAAAACGTCAATTTACGCAAATAACAGCCAGTGTTTAAAAAGTTACTCCATTTGTTTTCTTTGCATAAATAAAACCGAATTTGAATGAAATAAGTGTCAGAGTTTTATATGTTTAATAATTTTTTATCGGATTACTGTAAAGAGTTTTGGGAGACACTGCTGGGAGTAACAACACATTTGTACAGTAACGACCCAGTAAACCTAGTTGCTAATAAAAAAGGCAACATACTCGTATTAACTATAAAACACAGATATAATTAAAATGCGAGTACAGAGAGAGAAGAAAGGACTATATATTTCTGTTTTATTTAATTTCCAATGAAACAACATAAAAGTGAGATTATAATTTTATATAAGATTTTTTTTCATTAATACGACATTACTTTTAAAAGGAAATTACACTTTAATGCAGTAATCAAATTCAACTTTGAAACTAGCGATTTGTAAGGTATAGAAGGACACTATAATATACCAAATACAGATCCTTAAGTTGCTTAGTCATCATTGGAATTCTGACTTGGTTTTATTAAGTAACAAAATACATTATCTTGTTTGTGACGAGACGGAAAAGTGTAACTTTAATTAGAACTTAGCGTCTCAAACCACAACGACAAACTAAATTAAAGAAAACTCGTCCTTAATGAGTTGTTCTAAAATGTGCAACCGTTTGTTCATTAATCCCGTCTTCACGAAACTGTTCCCGGACAGAGTTCACTTATAAATTATTCAGGCGTTCAGTTATTTTGGATGCGACTGCGCAGAACTGAGCTCCGACAATATCCGGACTCTGATTCTTGAATTGCTATTTTAAGGGCTCCGTAAAAACGGATACGTATTATCAAATTTGAAACGCTAGCATTTTCTTTCGGCTTAAGGAACAAATCAAGATTTAATTTAAAAAAAAAAGTATCTTATTAAGTTGCTCCATATTTGTGAAATAAATTCTGTAGTTTTGAAATGATGAACAGCAAAACATCAACCAAGCACATTTTCGTATTTATAATGTCAGTGTATTGGTATTTTTCTGATTGATAGGACTAGCCAGCCAGCTCTATCAACTGGCTGAAGCCAGGAGAATCAGGGTACTAAGCTCCAACAATACCGATCGGCCTAGCCACAACTAGTTCGATTTTAAATTGACTTGTAAACTTAGTTTTCATGTCGACCGTTTACATATGAATTTTGGAATTGTTTTGTGTGCGCAAACTGTGATATTCGTAGTTTGTGCTCCGGATTTGCTTTTATACCTGACCTGCTACAGTTGCAGCTACATCCCGATATAGTTCAAATTAAACCTATACGTGTTTGAACAACGTACTTTTTGGGCTATAAAAGGATGAGCACGTAAAAGTTTGCCCAGCCAGATCATAGCTAATAAAATTATCGGGCACCGTAACAAAACTTAATATTTTTTTGATTATCCAATGCGAATAAACTGAACTATAAGGATACAGTACTCATGTATTACCGCACATTTTCTTAACATGAAAACTATTTATATCCCTCTCTCTCTCTCAAAGTAAAGAGTAAAAAAGTGTGAGACAGAATATAAATTTAAAAACTAAAATTTAATTATTTACCATAACTAAAATTAAAATACAAATACTAAAAAAAAAAACAAAATATACTAAAAGACGTTATGTTAAAAAAGCTCTTGCGTTTAAGAGACATCAAAGGAATAAAATGCATTTTTATTCATATAGTATAAAAGTGCACCTTTATGAGGGTTCGCGAGACTATTAAAAAGTCTCGCTGTGACATTGGGTTTCCACTTTTCCATAGTATTCTAGCCCTGTATACTCAGTTAGTTTAAATTATCATTACGGTTGCACATCTGACCTCATAGATGGCGTTAGTAGTACAATATTATTTTATATATTATTATCTATAATATTTACTATTTCCCGAACCGGTGGTAGGCGCCGTAGTCTCGACGTTCAGAAAGTGTAATTAAAGTAATTATTTTGAATAAAAAGATTTTGATTTGATTTGATTTGATTTTACTTTTAAA
>JAOTAV010005570.1:0-30315 GCA_026546445.1 Cyclargus thomasi | reverse complement strand
CTGTAAGTATTTACTTAATCTTAAGCTCTCCACGTCACTTCATGATGAACCAATAAGCGATTATGAACGTGTAGGGCATATTCGCTTATGATTGCCCGTCATGGTTTTATTCAAGAATAATCTTATAATCTCACGTAATAGATATAAATTTATTACGTGTTGGTGCTCGCAACTTTGTTGCGCAACAACTTGTATATGTATACGCGGGAACCGTACATTTTCTCGGGATAAAAAGTATCCTATACGTTGCCCAGATCTAATAGCTATTAAACAAATAAAGATTTATTCAAATCCGTCCAGTAGTTCCCGAGATTAGCGCGTAAAAACAGACAAACATACAAGTTTTTTGTCGATATGTGTTTTATTACTGTTCGTTAGCACCCCCACATTGATAAATTTGTAAAAATATTCAATGTACAGACACTCCAATTTTACTGTTTTATTTTATGTATAGATCGAAGAAGATAATTTTACACGTTCATGTCTATTGTCTGTATTCTTAGGGTTGCCTAGACGAAAATCTGTTATAAATTCGTCGTATCTGTCTGTTCGTTCTTATATCACAAATATGTGCGAATCACGGGTTACTGTGAGAATCAAAATTTTGACTTTGGAAAATTTCTTAGAAACCAACATTCACATTGATATTTTGGCAATATAGGTACTATAATACCTATATATCTATAGGTATTATAGTACCTATATTGAGATATCAATTAATAATTATTATCACAAGACAATACAGTCCACTTTAGTCGGAGCTGTTTATGGTTCGACCCCATTGTCTATTTGTATGGAAATTAATGACGTCATAACATACACATTACATAGCTTATCTGTAACATGACCCTTTTGTCAATGCTATAAGGTTCAGTCTCCTTAATCCTCAAAAATATTCTTTAGTTCGATATATTGACACGTCACGGCCAGCTGATTACCCTACAAGTTTAGCAGCAACTGACCGATATTTATCAAATTTGGACCTTAACTTAAACTCATAAGATCCACATAAACGAATTTTGTTGGTGACTGTAGGTACCTAATATTTAGTTAGGGGGTTGTAGAGACCTAATGATTATAGACCTGATTATATTCAACCCTCTCAGTTCGGATCCAGCGCAGTGTAGGTCACTAGTGTTTTCTGATTGCAATGCTTATGCAATGATATTTTGAGTAATTTGAGTAAGTCTTCCGCTTTCACATAAATAAAATTAGTGTTTGTTTTTGTTGATACTAATTAAACTCTTTCCATCCTGTCAACATCCATCCGGTAGAGATTTATTTTTTTCAAGATGCAAAGAGGAATAGCTAACGATTATAGGTCTAATAAATATAGTATCTTTTCTTAATCAAATTTAATTTGTTTCAGGTAAAAGTGGGTTATCTGCAAGTTCTAGTCGATCTACAAGTCCTCTTGGCCAAGGAGCAGTAAGCTTCATACCTCGTGCCCCGGCCAGCTCCTCTGGGTAAGAGTTCTCTACGTTTTAAAACTTGAAACACAAAATTATCTCATTTGAACAAATCACATTATTTTCGTGACCTTCTGTATTATATACGAATATAAAAGAAACAGATAAAAATAAGTGCGCGATATCAATTCATTAAAATTGTTGCAGGTCAAGGCCGAATTCATCGTTATTAGCTCCCGGTAGTAAAATTCCGTCTACATTATCGCAAACCCATCAACATTCACAAAATGCTAATCATAACGGAACCCCGACGAAGCAGTCCATGCTGGAGAAGTTAAAACTGTTCAATAAGGACAAAGTTAGTAGTGAAAAGCAAAGTAGTAAAAGTACCGCAGTATCAAAACGCACAAGTTCTTCCAGTGGATTTTCATCTGCAAAAAGTGAAAGATCTGATTCTAGTTTAAGTCTTAATGAATCGTCTAACAATACTAGCACAAATACGAAAACATCAAACCTGATAGGACCAAAAAGCGTGAGACATCAAACTGATACGCTAACTAAAGATAAATCTGGTAAAAATATTAAATCAAGACTGGTAAACTGTAGCTCCAAAGTGACCAGAGACTCGTCATCTACGTTAAACAAAAGTAATAACGTCAAAGCAAACAATAATGAAAAAAATAAAAATAGCCCTAAGCTATCTACTCGAGAAAAAGAAACTAGAATAGCTGCACCAAAATCCGTCAGCAATACAAAATTAAATTTAATAGATGATCAAATTAGAAGTTCCAAAACAAAGATGGTAAAATTGTCCAGTAGCCAAATGAAATTAAACGATTCGAAACCGGATCATTCTGCTGATGGTAAATCTCATGAGCATCATAAAGTACCGCACAACCATAACCAACCCCCTTCGCCACCAGGAGGTCAATCCGGTTCTCTACAGAATCAGACCGGCATCCCAAAACCTACGGCTGCAGTGAAAGGAACATCGAAAATGTCTAAAGATGAAAAACATATAAATTATAAGAGTACCAATAGTCAATTAAGTCCCATACAGAGCAATTCTAGTTTAAATTCTTCTAATAATGTTGGTGTTCATCAATTAACCAGAGAGCAATCTAATTTAAGCAAGGAAGTGTCTCAAAAACAAACTCTTGCAGTTTCGCCGATGCCTGTAGTGAACAGTGGGAATCAGATGTCGCAAATGTCTGAAAGTTCACATTCTAATTCTACTCACAGTACTACGGGCCAGCAGTCAAATTCTAGTGACAGTAGTGTAATATACCGGCCATCCAGTGAATCCGGCTCGGAGATATCAAAAAGTAATCATGTGCCAGCCAACAAACGAGTAGATATGAACACCACTTATATCAACGAAGTTATTAATGAAGCTGAGCTGTCGGAAAAGGAAGCCGCCCAAAAACGGAACGTAGACAATTCACGCAAACAGGCTTACGAGCACAATAGAACATTAACGGAGGAAAAGAATGATAGTCGATCGAGCACTCCGTCCCATTGTCGAGATAATTCTCTAGGTGATGACGAAAATCCATTAATGAATGTATTGCCAATGCGACCTTTGCTGAGAGGCTACAATAGCCACCTTACACTGCCGATGAGAACATCTGGCTTGACGCAAAAGAATATTACTGGCTATCCTCATCACGCAAACACAGTTAAGCCCAACTTCGGGAGAGAAAACATCGGGTTTCGCGAGCGAATAAATTACGGTCCCGGCTTCTCCAATCCAGATTACTGCGATCTTGATATCGCGTCGGGTTATATGTCGGATGGTGATTGTCTGAGACGGATTACCGTTAACGAAATGGATTGCGGGCGCAACAACGATATAATGGACGGCTACATGTCCGAAGGAGGAGCATCGCTTTACGGTCGGCGAATAAATTACCAGCAGCCGTCGCAGTTCCAGCAGATCGACGAAAGGTGAGCGTTTTATGACTTTTCCTAACGTGTTTTAGAATCACGAGCTCATTGAGTGAGGCCTTCTCGAGGATCAAATTAAAAGCCCCCCTACGAGTGTAAGATTCATTGCCTTTCCGAGATCGTAAGTTTAATGGTTTTGTACTCAGGGTATTCTCCGTTCAGCCGCAGCGTCCTCGTCGGAACTATTATGTACTCACTAATATAATTACAAATTTGCCTCAATAATTCGAGAGAGGACGTGCGTTTTTCGCAATTTCTTTTGTCACATCAGCCTCACAAATTCATAATATAACGCAGCCGCAGTTTCTACTTTCGTATTTTTCCGTGAAACGCGATATTAAATATTTCAGACATCAAAGTCCGTAAATGTTTTCTTCGTGGTACAATCCTCAGGAGCTTAGTGTAAGTCTTTAATTAGAGGAAAAATATGAAAGGTTCTACTTTAAGGCCAGCAATTTAAAGGTGATTGCTTTATTGCCTACGATTTAACACGTTATTTATACATCAATCGTTTATTTTGATGTAGGTAAATAACATAAAAATATTAGGCTATTTTCAACACTGTTTGGTTATGATTAAGGAATGATCAAGGCTACATTTAGATATTTTTGGGTCATCTTACACGTGATATTTAAAAGCAGACGTGCTCATACCCTTTTATTCCTGAAATAGGTTGAATAGGTGAGAAGTGCGCATTTGTAAAGAACGTTAAAAGCCTTTTTAAGCTTTTTTCTTTATGTGGGACACTTTTTCAAATAATATCGGCAGACCGTGCCAATCCACAAGTGGTCGGCCCGCCTTCCGACTTTTGAACATATTGTGTTGTAAATGTGTGCGGGATTGACGTCATTGCTTTTTTAAATTTTTTTTCGAATGCTCCAAAGGAATCATGTCATTATGTTATTAAAACGTTTGATCGGTAATGACTTTTTAATTGTTTCTTGTAAGCTCATTATTGCCATCTGTTTTGAATTATTGTTAGAGCAGTAGGTTAGCATAATTTTTTTTTCTGTTAAAGGATAAAAATTCCAACAAATGTTTCGGAAAATCGGAAACACAGGAAAAGATAATAAGCATTACTTTTTACGTTTTCGGTGTTGCCATATGCAATAGACGAGTGTTTGTTGTTATTTGCGTTGTTGTGTGCCACGCGCACTCACACGGCCGCGGCGCTGGGGTGAGGGAGTCGCCAAAATCGATAGTCCCTCGTCTACCCCCGCCCCGCCCCGCACCGCCACGATACTAACCACCCTCAACCTAATACACCATTTCGAACCTTATTGATATCAAATTAAAATCTCACTTCTAACGCGCGGAAATCCAATTCGGACCTCTCCCGTTCCGAATCATCTCGCATAAGCTCAATAAAAAAATATCGAAATTTCAACGATCCCTAATCGATTCGGCAGGCGGATATAATTTTCGCGACGAGGTGTCCGAAGTCGATTTTAATCGCATCGATTTAAGTGATTATGTAAAGTACTGGAGCCGGCGGCGCGGCAGGGCGGGCGGCATTCGGCGCGGCGCACTGCGAGCGTGCGGGCGCGCCGTCACGTATACACCGGTTATTTCACGTGACAAACTTTTCCGATTTTTTTACCGGTCCGGAAATGTAAATCGGCGACGGTAATCGATCGGACGCGACGTCGGCGAGCCGCGGCCGGCGCGGTCGCGGGATAAAGACTCCGGTCGGACGATACGATATCGGATCGTAATAGAGGACCATAAGTGTCGTGCCTTGTGTCGTTGGACATAGCTTTGATAATAATTTTGCATAACGTAGGAATCTGTGTTGCCTTGCAATGTGTCTTTGCTTTCGCTAGCTATCGGTGCTTATACTCGTAGTTAAGGAGCGGTTAACCAGGATGAGAATACCAGTGAGTACCAGTGAGTCGTATGTTCGACCGTGATCAATATTATTGTAATAACTATTTTTCTCGTGTAATATGTGACTTGCGCATCTGCCGAGCGAATGTAGGTTCAGCTAGACTATTATTTCATTTAATAATTGTCGCAGCATCTGGAATCTTTGTCTAACATGTGGTTGCCAATCCTCGAGGAGTAAACTGAGTTTGCCCCCCAAGTAATCGAAATAGAACAAAACATACTACCAATAAATGTGTCGTTTTTATTAATTATTTGTTGTGTTGCTTCTAACTATCCAATAAGAAACAACACAACAGAAGTAAAATAATATAAATAGCAACAAAACAAGGAAAGTTAAAATAAAAAATCTTAGTAATGTAGAGATAGGAAATATAGACTTTTTACTACTCTTTGGCACATAGTTTTCGAAATAAATTCGCTACACAAAAATTTTCCGACCGCACTTGGGGTTAATGATGAGAAACACAAATAAAGGAATTCCATTGTGTACTCTACGTGTGTTAATATAGAGTATATTTTCTATTGAAATCAATGGAATGTTATTGCTAAGGCCGCAAGGTTATGGAAGGGGTGGAAATCCCCACACAATAAGATCCAGAATAACTGAAGGACTGAACGTAATTTTCCTCACGTATTTATGAGAATTTCCCTTTTTGTACGTAACAGATAATATTCGCGAGGTTGTTGAATGCTGCTCGCAGATATAGAATTAAACCTGCATCTCTAGAATTTTCTTTAGTCTATAAAATAACATATAACGGGTAGGGGTAGAATTGGATAAATAGTGAGGGCCTTAACATTTCTCCACTTTTGTTACATCGAAAATAAGTAAATGGCTTTTAATTTCTCGCGAGATAGACCTCTTAGATCTATCTCGTTAGAATCGAGTTGATAATTTCATCCCAAGATTAAGCTTAGGGCTCACGCATTACCAAGTGATAGGTACCTATTGCTATTATATATATACTTTTAAGCTGTACAGCAGAGTCAATAATGCTTTTACCTATATAGCAGAGTTAATAATAAAATCTCGCTAAAATTCCAGCTACAGTATTCAATATGGAGGGTTTAACGGTGATTCATAATTCCGATTGTTTAGTTCAAGTGGCCCGCTCCCTCCGATATTAGCCGATCCCGCTTCGAAAACAAACAGTTGTTTTTAGAAACGGGAAATGTTTTATTATTCTCTACGCATAGGGCTTAAGCCCTGGTCCTGAATTTTTTTAAATATCAAGAACATTTACATTTTTTCAAGAAAGATTCTAAAGGTGTACTTACCGAATATATGTCCGTCTGTCTGTTATCAGGCTGTATCTCAAGAGCCAATTTTATTTTTCATGATAGATGACAATTATTTCACGCGTTATTTTAACTTAACTTTGAGTTATTAACTGGATGTAAACACATAATTTAGTAACAAGTGGCAAGTTAAGTCACTTAAAATTGAGTTAAAATTTAGTAACTACTTATCTACTTAATACGTGTAAACCAGACATTACGCCTAATTAGGCGAGGTTTGCTTTTTTATAATTTAAAATTTAAAAATACGCTTTCTCATTTTTGCACTTTGATGGTACGCAATATTATGTGCACGAGCTTAACTCGCATTTAGCCGAATGTTCGTGTTCGATCCCACCACGAAATAACAAAAAACTTTAAAAAAGCATTGTTCTAGTAAAACGGATGTATTTTAGTAACACAATGTAATATTATGAAGGAAAATATTGAGACATATTTCTAGCTACTATCTCATGCACGCATAAGTCATGCCTCACAAAAAAGATGAATCCAATTTTCTTTGTGCAACACATAACGGCAGAAATACATATTTTAATGGACCTGAATAATATAATATGTATATTATGTATATTTAGTGTTATATTTGATTGTTTTGCAGAAAAGCAGCAGTAAGTACCTTTTATTTGAAATACAAGATAATGCCAAATAATACAGGTAACTCCACTGCGCAAAAACTTTTTTCTTAGCGCGGAAACTTTTTTTTTGGGATAAACGGTATCCTAAGTCCTTTTCGGGACTCAAAGTATCTTCATACTTTCATCAAAATCAGTCCAGTGGTTTAGGTACCCTATGTTGTTTGTACTAAATGTTTCTTTCCATTTAAAATTTCACCAGAATTAGTCTACCAAGTGTTTCATTATTACTACGAACTTCCGTCCATTGTCGCGACATAAAATAAATATTTTCGTTAACAACCATAGTTTGCCGTTGAAAATGGAATTCGAAAATGTTTTGATGCAATTTGCTTATTACTGAAATTCTAAAGAATTTTTTTAAAATATCATATCGAAGACACTAACCTAATGTACTAAAAAACCAAATAATAAAGTTCACACAAATTTTTGTATGAACTTTATTATTTGGTTTTTATCATTTGTAGGACAATAATTTTGTTGTAGAGCCGCGTGACAATTGTCGCATACATTTTTTGTTTTACCATGATAAATTAAATTTTATGACAACAGAACGTCCCAAAGCTACAACAATGAAGAATGAAAAGTGGGTCTCACAAAGGGTTACAAATAATATGTAGTCGGAAATTGTAACGTGGCCCGTTTTGTTCCACCCTGAAACAATAATGAGAAAAGTCGAGCTCTGAAAATAAAATGAGCAAAAAAACTAATGTATTGTGCCGCTTTGGCATCACCATGTGTAGTATTGGTGTAGTATAGAGTACAACGAAAAAAAATCTTTCTATTTTCAAAATTTGTAAAACGAACGATGAATTTAAAATTATTTAAGGCTTTAGGGATTAAAGAACAACGTTCATTAGCCAGAGTAAACCTGCCTTAGGATTTATTATCATTATAATTTTTTTAACTTCTCAAACTAATATTCCAAGATAACTAAACAGTTAAGTTTTTAGTTTCAGAGATAATGTAAAAATGGACAAAGTTTTGCCCCATGGGTGATAGGTAGACTAAATTTTGTAAACTAATTTAAAAGTTGTTGGTTAAATTTTAATGTGGTGCTAAGGACTCTTAAGTTCGCGTTTGCACTTTATTTGAGATAAGAATGTCTTGAGACTAAATTTACTACGTGAAGTGTAGGTACTGGCTACTGAGTTTTACTTGGACTTTATAATTAAGTTACTTTTGTACGCTAAATATAAGTTATTATGAAGCTTTTGCTCGGTCACTCAGCGTTAAGACTAATGCAAAGTTGACGATTTTCTAAATAATACAAATTTTACTTGATAATGAGTCATGAATTGTTTAATTTTGTATACCTAGATATTTAGTTTTGCGGTTGCGAAAACACAACATTAATAAAAATTGAAAATATTTTTTTACGATATAAAATTTTTAAGATTACAATTTAGATATCAAAATTAAATATTATATGAAGAGGATATTAATGAACGAAATCAAACCAAGCCAATAATTAAACTGATGATTGCAAACGCAGGCTTCTTAGTGCGTTAGTAGCAGGCTTCTTAGTATTTATTAAATAAACTCAGAAAGGGGTAAAATTAAAGATTGAATTTTAAAACATCTTTTTTTATTGTAATTTTAATGTAATGAAAAGAAAAGTATTTTTTTTTTAATTTTTTTCTTTAAATTAGTGAAGTTACATACATGACATATACATCCCATTATGGCGGACAGCGTTTTCACGGCATTCAAAATGACATAAATTTTAAAGTTGATTTATGACTGGTAGGCGAGGTTATTTTGAGAGAAAAGAGAAAATAAAGAAATCACTGTAAAGTGGCTATGTTAGAAATAAATTGACCTACTTTTGCAAAAAGTGTCAAATACTCTATTGTCGAAACCCTGTTCCGTCTAGCTTATCAGATTAGGTCTAACGAGCAATAAGCTGGGTCTAGCTGCTAGATGTTATCGTGTATACATAAATCATGAATGCCAGTAGCAGGCTAATGAAGCCAGTGACATTTCAGTTAGTCATTACTCAAAGCTAGTACACGGCTACATTCAGTGTTTGGATATTCAGATATTTCAGATTAGCTTTTACTTGGATTATGGCATTATCAAACGGCTTATCCTATTAGAACATTTACTATCATATGCTCTCTCTACTCTCTATCCTGTCAACTATGTCCCAAAAGTCAAATCGATTGGTTGCTTGATTGGAGCGTGGAGAAAGAACAAAGAATCAAACAAACACACTTTCGCATTTATAACAGTAGCATGGAATGTTTATAAAAATTTTTAAAATGAGTTAGCTTAGGATAAGATCTTGACATCAATCGTCCTAATTCTACGCCCAAAGCCGTGGGTAAAAGCTAGTAAATAATATTTTTGTAGCAAAATATGCCTTTTTAACCATAATATTTGGGTCTAAATGATGATTCTCTTCCACTTTGCACGTAAGCTGCTGTAACTTCTCGCAGTATTACGAAGAATTGGTTACTCTTTCGCAATCTACGGCAGGGTTTTCGCGAAAAATATGGATAAAAAGGATAATGAGGGCTGCTCATTTGGTAACGATCCTTTCAGGATCCGCCATTAATGGCGGATGAGGGGAAATAGGGTGTCGGGGTTTTCATTTAGCTGTGTATATTGAAATTTTCAAGGTAGACCGTCTAGGAATATTCTTTATTAGAGTGGTATATTGTGCAGACACAAAAAATGTAACTGCATTTTCATATCAAGTGTAAAGCTACTTTCGCTTCAAATAGTGTTTACCATTTCGAAATGATCAGTTCTATATACTAGCTTTTGTAACTTTATAAGTTATCACGTTTTCACAACATTTTTTTGTCACTGCTCGGCTCCTATTGGTCGTAGCGTGATGTTATACAGCTTATGGCCTTCCTCGATAAATGGACTTACCAACACAAAAATAACTTTTCAATTCCAGCCAGTAGTTCCTGAGATGGGCGCATCAAACGAACAAACAAACTCTTCAGCTTTATATTATTAAAGTAATGATCCTTTTCAGTCAATAATAAAATATAGTCAATATAATACGACTCCAATCCAAGCCTAAGTAATGTCAGAGCTGATAGCAAATTTTCAGTTGGTATTTGAGGTAAGCTTCAGCACGCCTTAAATACTGTGGGTGTAATAGGAGAGTTATATGACAAGGTTTTAACCTTTTCATATAACTCTCCTATTACGGAACTGTAGACCTGGCTGATGAGAAGCGGAGCTACATTTTACCTGAAGTAAAAAAAAAATCCAGAACAGAATACTTGAGGCAATATGTATTTTTTTATATGTTGTAGTTAAATATTTAAAGAATAGAAAAAATGATAAGCCAGGTGATTTAGTAGGGGCTTTTACATTGCCATTTGCGAGGCGCGTACAAAAAATTGTTTGCGAAAATTACTTGCAAATTATAAAAAACGTATTTGTGGCAACTTGAAATTTTAATACAGGATTTTCCATCACTAAATAATTAAATTCCAATATATTTTTTTGAAAAATGTCTTTTTTTTTCAGTTGTTACTAGCCCCACTTCTCACCAATCTGCAGTTCCGTATTGGGGTTTAATAGGAGGGATACATGACAAGGTTTCAGCTTGCCTCAAATACCTACTCAAAAATTTCTACCAGCTCTCGGTTTCAAGCTTATGATGCCTATATTCAGACTTCACATCCTATTTTGTTAGTTAATTTCTATTTCGATTATCTCAGGATATTATACAACATTAAAATTACAGACAGTTAATTTTATGATTTTGCCAAATGGTACCAAGACCTTTCTCTAATTAACCACAGATCATCCAGATAAAAGTTTCCCCCACTTCGCTAGAATAAAGTGTGTTTGGCGGTTATAAACGCAACCAATTCATTTCCCTGAAAAAGTTTCAATTTTCTCCATAATTTTTCAATCTTTTGAAACCCCGTATCTCGGGAAAGCTTTCAAATGTTTGCCAGAACTTTGTCTTCACTTTAGACAGTTTTTGTTCAAAACTCCTTTAATTAAAATACTGAGGCTCATTTCTTTGAATTTTGTTTTGAGATTCCTCATCTTATTAACACCTGTCTTCATTAACAAAAGTTTTAATAACATTTATACTGTTTTAATTAAAAACATAACCCATCTTGAATATGGATCTTTTTAAAAACTATTTAAATCTTGAATTTATTCCCGAATTTGCATCACAAGTTTTCGGGCTGTAGAAATTTTGAATATGGAACGCCTTTCTTTTTTAAATGAAACAATGTAGCCAGTGTGTGGAATAAGCTGTGATATTCAATACAAGGGCTTCATTGACAGTCATGTGAGTGATTAATGATATACAGTCGTCCTGGATTCCGCGCCAAGTCAATTACATATAATGAAGATCGGAACCTGGCGATAACTTAGGCTCGTAATTTATGTAAAATTAGCTGTCCCATGCCCACTTCATTGCGCCTTAAACTCAGTAGGCGTGGCATGGCAAACGAGAAAGTGTTTCTTTCTATAGCAGCATATTCAAAATACCTTTGTTAATTGGTGACATTTAAATTGAATTATATGTCTGGTTTACACGTATTAAGTAGATAAGTAGGTAACTAAATTTTAACTTTTTAACTGCATGTAAACACAAGATTTAGTAGCAAGTGGCAAGTTAAATCCCTCAAAATGAAGTTAAAATTTAGTTAACTACTTATCTACTTAATCCCGTAAACCAGACATTACTGGGTGTGTCTTAAACTTAACTAAAATAGGAAATGTAACTGAAACTGCTAAGATTGAGCAGCATTGTTCTAATTTTAATGCACATATCTGCTTGTATTGGTCCGTTCAATATCTAGGTAACCGTAGTGTAATAACACTAACCAGTCAAATCATTCTTGACGTATCTGTCTCATGTCAAATACGCTAAGTTTGCAAATGACAGTATGACGAGTTTGGCCAAACTGGGTCAAATGCTTAGGATGAGCTTCCTTTATTAATTCAATTGCTTTTGTCAGGAGTCATTGCTTGTTTCTATTTCATAATCGATCAATTTTGTTGAACAACTTATAAGGCAATAGTTGCTTAATATGTAAGGTATGTTTTAAGCCTCGGCTACAGTTCCAGTGGATTTAAGTATTGAAAACTTCCGTTCGGTACATTTGCTGGCTTTCTACTGTATAAAGAATTATTTTTTCGGAATTAAGACGACACAAATAAATTATTACCTGATATTTAGTTTGAGTTAGTTGCAAAATATGAAGTAACACAATAACAGAATAAAAGAAATCATTAGAAATAGAAGAAAATAGGGGCTTTAAATATTTTAGGTAAAATTATTATACGCAGTGCCAAGTAAAATTACTACAGTAATAATTAACCTTGTCAAGTTAAAAGTATTTAAAATTAATTTTCAAGGACGGTTGCGACCCCGCAACCCCTATACTTGACCTCAAGAGCCTTTAAACCACAAGGTCCGTTTCCATGGTAATTCAACATCGGAACTGTAATCGCGATGTACGCGTACTTCACACAGGATTAGAAGCCACAGGAGTTGACACATCACAGTGTACACGCGGCTTAACTAATGGCCAGCTTACTGTGTGTGAACTATGAAAAGAAGGCGTCTTAATTTAACCCTCAGTTGGTCGTGCTTTTAAAATAATGCCGTCGGTCACCTGGGGTCTTTGAAAGCCCGAAAAGTAAATCGTAAATGGACATAAAACTTAGCTTTTCGATAATGATTATTGTTATTTAATTTCAAAATATCATTCAAATTTAATCAACAAATTAATAGTATTTTGAAAATTTGTGCTTTAAACTTACAATCCAAAAACAGAAGTTAAATTTTTTTTCATTGAGACCATGAGATAGTAAAACTCAAAACAATCAATTAAACTTAAAAATTGAGGTTTTAGTTGAATATTACCGGTATGTCTATAAAATTTACTATATTTTAACCTCAATCTAAATAAGCGTAGTCCAAAAAACATATAAACAATTGCATATCAAACATTTACATACTTTCAGTACTAAAACATACTAAATTTCATATATTTTCCGGTTGTAACACTTATAAGTGTAACAAATTTACCGATTTTTTTTTCTCATTATGACTAAAGTAATAATCATCTTTATTTCTGTTTAGAGAACAATATATGAATTTTAGAAAAAGTGCGAAAAAGCTCTTTAAATTGATGTACGGCTATTAGAACACACACACATGAACATTTTTAATCGATTTATGATTAAAATAGAATACAAATCATATATTTAATTCTGTTTGGTCCGAAAACTGTATGGAGATATTAAATAAAATTAAGTAACGCGGTCGGTCACCTGGGGTCACTAGAGTCCCCCCAGCGGGAATAAACACATCTATATGATACGGCAAACGCACGCGAGCTCGATTCCGAAAGGACAGAGCCGCTACGATTAATTTAAATATAATTTTTTCTCGTTTTCGCAAACTCTGTTTTAAAGGCCTCGAGCGACCTACCGAGGGTTAAATATTGGGACCTGTTTCACTTCGTGTCGGGTAGGCTATTCATATTTTATTTGATAGATTCGCCACACTTCATCTGTTAAAAAGTGTGTAGTGTAATAGACTGTAGCCTATTCGGCAATTATCACAAATTAAGGAAACATTCCTTTAGTATTTTAAATCATATCAATATAACTATCACTTTCAGGGCCATTAGATAATACATTGCTGAATTTTGGTAAAGAGCTACTTTAGAAGGACATGGGATACTTTATCTCGGAAATATCCCGTGAGATATACGAATTTTAGTGCAACGGAATAGCTGCCATATCCAAGAACCTTTTACATAACGTCATTATGTTCTCAAAAAAACTTAGTAACAACGTGTAAAAAAAAAAATTTTTGGCGCGACACTCGCGTCGTGACTCATCTCATGAGGGGAGCCCCTTACAAAGGGTTGTTTATAAATAAGCTGTATTAAGTATCGCATCGATTTTGTATTATCTTGCGAGGAATTGTCTTCTAGGTTATGCATAAGCATGAATTACAAAATATGGCGTCTATACTCCACACTCTTAACTCCAGACAGGAATCTGTTTAGAGTTCTTTCGTAAAAAATATTATCTATACATACAATAAAATAAATAGATATTGTCTTTTCGCTCAAGATTAGCGGTATGGGTCATTAACCCTTTGTCGAATTTCTATACGAATCGCGATTGTCAACGACATAGTGACAACACACAACTTTGTTTATCGTGTTTTGTATGGAAATTACAAATTTTTGACCGGCAACGCACGTTCTACTTCTGATGTTGCTAGTGTCCATGGGCGGCGATAGTTCCTTTCCATCAAGTAACCCGTTTGCACGCTTGATGCTTATTTTAAAAAGATAAAAAAACTGCCAATCTTGAGCGATTGCATATCTAATTTGGTCCAGTCATTTTGGCGTCATGTGCGTACATGCATTTTTCCGATTACTTTTTCATAGTACAATACAACTTCGTTGACTATAATGGAATGCCGACATTAAAATTCTGCTAGAATATTATTATAATATACTTACTGGGCTACTTAAATGGCTTTGCAAATAAAAATCTCGAATATAGAATGAACTAAATTGCCAATTACCCGAGCTTTTAAAAGTAATTAAATAGAAATAATGAAATTCAACCTAAGGAAGGTAAGACAAAGGGCATCGGGGTTTGGAAATTAAAGGTAAAGAAACTGGCATTTAAGACTTTGTCTGGGGCGGAGGTCCCTTCCCTAGACTGTCTTAAATGCCAATTTCCTAATAAGTGACGCAACAAGCTAACGAGAGCTGGGCCCGTTAACAATGGAATCCGACAAATTGCAAATGTAAAGTAGTCTGATTAAATTATTTACTAGTCATTCGCCAAGAACTTTGATCTCGCAAAAACATGTTTTTTTTTTTCAAATTATTTCGTACTCGATGATAAAGAATTTTAAAGAAATTTGTGCCTACTCACGGCAATTCCACCATAGTCCATGCCCGCAACTTCGTTGTGCCTAGCGCGTGTTCATACGTGGATTTTTTAAAATTTACCGAAAAACTGACTGTTCCAAAACTGTTTTTGTAATCTTACCCTTGTTTACCCGTTTTTCCTCAATTTCAGACGAGGTATTCGTAACCGCGGCATGGAGGGAGGGAGCGGTGTAGTGTACCGCGTGGTGGGACGGACGCGTAACAAGACGGACTGCGGACAGCAGACTGAGAGGACACCGCCGCGACAGGACACCACCTGGAAGAAGTATACTGACTCTCCAGGTGTTGGGACTCCACCACTGGTGAGTGGAATTGGTAGAATATTTTTTTTTATTATTGGGCACTTGGAAGATGACACAACATGCGGCGGATCGAGAGGACGACGCACTGGTATGTGTCTTAATCTATATATCAATAAAAAAATCTAAAAGTATTAAGCCTTAGAAAGAGACAGACTTGGACCTACTGGCTAAAACAAAATATGATGTGGCTAACAGGCCGCTTTCTACCACCTAGAAGTATAAATGCACTCAATGGCGTCCTTACGCCGATCTCAGAGACTTAATCCTAATTCCTAAAGACGTAAAAAAGGTATATTGGTGAATGTCTTTACAAGTTTTTTTTTCTGAATACTTAGGACTTCACTGATAGGACGAGTTTTGGAGATGAAAGAATTACGTACGAAATACGAATAACGTAACAGCGGTAAACTATCCCTAAAATGGCGCTTCGGATTCGTGTCAAAATACAACCGCTTGTTAGAGGACTTCTTAATCCTTGAGCCAATACAATCTCTTCTTTCAGAACCAGCCAGCTCCAGCGCCGCCGAGTCCGTCTCACGGGCGGAAGGGGGAGCGGCGTGCCGGACACCACTCACCGCAGCACAAGAGGGAGAAGCTGTCGGCGGCGCAGCAGCTCGGCATCGCGCCGCATCCACAGGTTTAGTTTATTCAACTAAATTGAACTCTGATCTGAGCGTCCGTGACCTCTTGGGTAACACCTTTGTTTCGCACTCGAGAAGGTGAAGCTTCAAACCCCGGTGGAGGCGTGTACCAATGAGACATATTCCGATTTCAAAGTATAATCGTTGAAATTAAAAGAGAGTCAGTTGACGGACCTACATCATTTGGTGGTATACCCACCTGAAATGTCAATTCTATGTAAGTCGTGATCTATCGGCTGAGTTTGACATAACCCGACATAATTAGATCCACGATCTGTATCTCTTTCAACTTCTCTGATTCTACATAATACGGATGCTCATTGCCGTGGGAGAGCCATGCTTCGGCACGAATGGGCCAGCTCACTGGAGTGATACCACGGCCTCACAGAAAACTGGTGTGAAACATTGTGCTGTGTTTCGTCCAGTGAGTGAGTTTACCAGTAGCTCAACTTCCCTAATCCCCTAATCATAAAGGCCGGCAACGCACTTGCGACTCTTCGGATGTTACGAGTGTCCATGGGCGACGGCAATTGCTTTCCGTCAGGTAACCCGTCTGCTCGCTTGCCCCCTAAATATAAAAGAATTGTGCGTGCGGCTCCATGTGTAGGTTAGCCTTGTTTACTTGTACTGCTGCGTCACACGAATGTAATGTGGAATGTAAAAAGTTGTGTATTTACAAGCATACACACAGGGCTGCGCGCACAACTGAGCTGAACTAACTGTAACTAGTTTACCTTAGTCAGGGTCCAGGAGAGTAGGCCGATTTGAGACTTAAAATATGATCGAATGATAATGCTGCTTCCCACAACTTCTCTTCACGGTTTTTGGAGTAGGCCTCCCTGATTCACGATGTCTTCAAATGTAGATGATTTAACAGCTTCAAATATAAAAAACTGCTTTAATACATACGAAAGGTAAAACTAGTGATATATGAAATGCCATTTCATACAATTAACGTCTCAAAAGCTGGTGGGCTTACGCTGGTTTTAAAACAATGTTGCCGCGTATTTACATTAATAGTCCTCGAGATCTTAGGCTTTACGTAACGTAAAACGTAAGAGCTTTTAAAAATAATAAAAGCGAAGTATTTTTAATCGCTAAATTCTTTGCATTCTAGTAAAATTTTCCACGGCTCTACGCCTGCAAAATTACATACAAAAGCTCTTGTGGAAAATATATTTTCAGTTCTATTTTAACCAAACTAAGCAATTATGCTTACTGTAAGTAAATTTATGCATAGCGAAAATATATACAGTTTCATATTGTAAAAATGTATGTTTGTCTTTTCAGTACCCTGCTCCAAGTCCACCAAATCAGCATGGGTCACGAAATGCGGGCTCTCAGGTACATAATACCATAGAGAAATTATAAAATAATTGGTCTAGATAATACCTAATATCGAAACTCCTAAAAACTATACCTTTTATCCATACTATGGAAGTATGGATAATATTATAAATGGCTCGGTCTGTTACGTCTTACTAGAGAAAAGAACCGATTACTAGAGATACTCGGATTCTCGAGGAAGAACATTGAATACTTTTTATCTCGGAAAACTATATGTTTCCCCAGCGATAATCGAATTTTGGCGAAAAGGAGTTGCGGGCATAATCTAGTTTGGTCTTTGGCTTAAAACGGGCTTTGGCCCACCACACATTCCCACCACTGCATCTCCTGTGTCGCCAGGATCGACAGCGGTATCCAACCACGAAAACCCTTTTGGTCTTTGGCTGCCCAACGCGCGAACATTCTTGATATTTATGTTGACCATTCATGATCACCATTACCTTCCAGTTACAATCCCCGAGCGGTTCGTCCCGGCCGGGTAGCGCCGCCGGCAACGGCACGCCGAAAAACAAGACGCCGCAGAACTTCGGCTACGTCAAGCGGAACGGGCAACCGCCGCCGCCGCCGCCGAATGGACCTCCGCAACATGTGCATGGTATGTGCAATACGTTCAATACGTTTTCTTTTTTACGATAAAGCCAAAGATTATCATCCAAGACGGTATACTCAACTGTGTTCCTTATACAAAGTTCTCTCTATAAAGAGCAGTGCTGAGCGAGTAAGGGTCTGATTCACTACTTCCTGATAAGTATCAGAAAGGCTTATCAGCTAAAGTGGTAAAACTTTAGGGTGTCTATGTGTTCCTTATACAAAGTTCTCTGTATAAAGAGATTCTGATTCACTACTTCCTGATAAGTATCAGATAGGCTTACCACAACTTATTTGGCAGATTTTCCATCTTTTCTTGTCAAATAAGTTGTGGATAGCCTATACGGCAATTGCCAAGAAGTAATTAAACAGGCCCTAACTTTTTTGTATTGACAAATTATTTATTACGCTGGGGCGCATGCTCATACAAATCATAGTGATCGGTGGTTACTATTATCTTTTATATTCCAGGAGGTGGTAGAACGGCTCAAGTGACCGCAGTGCCGAGGACCAAGGTCAAAGTGTCGGGCGGAACGCAAACCTGCACGCAGGATCTGCAGATACATAGTAAGCAAGCAAGCATACTCGTATATTTCATACGAACTTACTTCCCCTATTTATACCCTTGGGGATAGATTATATCGAAATTCTTTGATAAATTCTATCCAATTCTGCCGTGGATTCCTACATCAAAACATGTACACTGGATACCATTACGACTTTCAGTTAGTCCTGCCTTGATATTTGATTTGTGTAAAAAGTTCTTTGAACCGAGCTAGTGTCGGCTGCCAACGCTGGCAATAATAGAACTGCTATCTGTTTTATAGCCAGTTAGCTCCGCTGGCTTATCTGTAGGACTGGCTTCGAACAAGTCATAATTATACGTATTAGAAGTTTTAAATTTGAAAAAGGAATTTTTTATACGCTGTCAACATTTGTTTTCTTTTTTTTAGAAAACGGCATAGGTCCCAAATCATATTCCTTAGGAGGGACGGCCGCTGCCCAGCTGTCAGCATCAGTGAGAGAACGTCTACTGGGTTCACAGTCGCTGCCGAAACCAGGGACACATGAGTTCGCAGCCCTTTTCCATCATCATAGGTAAATGTTGCTTTTTGTGATCAGTGTGGAGAGTGTACATAGCATGACAGTGAGTTTAACTAACATTTGTACAGTTTATCTTCTCATAAAAAAGTAAATGGCGGTATGTACTATAAGGGAACTTGATTTAGAGCCTGATCTCACTTCTCCCACTTCTCACTTCTCAGTAACTTGGTCGCGTTATGTTAAGCCGCCGACAGGTCACGATTTGCATTGAAATTGAAATATTCCAACCAAATGACGTAGGACGGTCGACAGGTTCTGTATTACTTTCTTCGGTGATACTTCATTAAAATTAATCAGAACTTAAAACATTAAATGAAACGTATATTCGACGGAAAGTATAGGGATATTTCCAAATGATGTTGCCTACTACATAATAAAATCATTAATTAAGAACCCACTTACAGTAGTTGATATCATTCGGGAGACATTTTTTGTTTACATCATTGAAATTAATGAGTAAGCCAGGCCCGTATTCTAAGTATGTTTATATAAATATTTGTAACGGTATCTACATGAAGCGTAATAATCCTGCATCGCGTTATCAAAGTTTTCGAAACACGGCGGTATATATGCGAGAGCTGATATGTATCACGTAGGGCTTCGGCCTGAGCGAGTATAACACCTCTCTCGGTCGGAAGATCTTCCTTTGGGGCTACCACTAGCCTATAGAGTTATATCTGAGAGCAAACGGTACGTACATACTAAACATATTATTATAATAATTTATCATTGACAAATTTTATAAAAGCTCGTAAACTATCATGAAAAAAAAAACAAAAAATCAAAAAGATACTACACATAAGTTGCGTAAAGAATTCTTTGAAGTAAAAGTTTAAAAAATTCAAAAAATACTATGCTAAAATATATAATAACAAAAAAATTAAAAATTATTTAAAATACGGTCCTGTTTCGAGTAATTCAGTACTTGTTTCATCGTTACAACACACAAGCGTGCTCTCACTGGAAAATAAACGGAGTGACACCCGGTTCTACCACAGAATTTATTTACAAAGTGTCAAAGTTATCACAAAGATAAACTTGGCACAAACAAATAAACATTGATTTAGGAAGAGATGAATCGAATTTATCAGATCAGAGGGTTAGTTGAACTTTCGTATCTGTTTGCTCTTGATAACCGTGGGAACGGTGGTCAGTTTTTTGGTAGCGCTTGTGAAGGTCGGTTGTGTACATAAAAGTATTTCTAGGGTCCCTCCAAGAGGCGGCATGAAGATATCTGACGGCTCTCTATCTGACACTCAGACGTATTCCGAAGTCAAATCTGACTACGGAATACCTTACGCGCCGTGGTTGAGACACAGGTAAGATACTAACTTGTATATATCTAATGTAGAATTCTGTGAATCTGTCAGTTTTGTGCGATCACAAAATGTCTATTTTGAATCTGACTACGTGATACCTGGTTAAGACGCAGGTAAGAAACGTCAGTAACTACATTTTGTGTGATCACAAAATGTTCATTGCTTTGCATCACCCCTTAAGCCGGTTATACACGGGCCAGCATGCTTCATCTCGATATCCCGTTTCAGCAACACATACACAGCGAGCGGGAGACTGTCCGAGGGTGAATCGATGGAGTCTCTGACCTCGCTGCACTCGGCGCAGACGCACAACCACACTTCATCCCCTAACTCCCACCACCGCAGTTCACTCACACATAATAAGCTCATCCTGCATCGTGACGCGCAGAACTCGAGGCTCAATAGAAGCAACAGCATTAGGTGGGTCAGAACTCAGAACTGACTTGGTCATATTAAACTGACGCTAACAGGTATTATGTCATCTCGCGGTGCTTCATTGGTCAGGAATGACATCTGACACACATTGGCATATCATACATTAAAATTCTATCTCGCTTAAAACCATAATATCTCATTATAATGTTGTATTTAACATTTAAGTTTATGTAACAAAAATATTTAATGTATCGATAAATATTTAATTTTAGCTACCTCAGAGATAGGACATTCCCAAGGTACGGTTTACGGGTAAATTCGCTTCGAGGTGGAACGCTTTACTATAATCCTGCATGCCGGATAGTGTAGCACGGCTTTAATTACTGTCTCTCACACTTTTCTTTCTGCACCAATGTAATCGATGTTAAAATTATTATTTAACCATAATCATAATTTTGGGTTCTGGATATTATTATTAAGAGTATTTATGATTATGTTATTTTTCTATGATCATCATCTTTGTAGATCCTCAATTTGTAACCAATAAAATATTATGAATAGTAACATTTCATTATAGTAATTTTATATACAACATTGTCAACGTAATAGGGTGAATCGACTTTTTCTTGTCCTAGACAAATCTTTGAATAAAAAGTCAATCAACGTATTTTTCATCGATAAAATAAGTTTATTCGATAGCCAATAAAATATGTTAACCGATAATTTACTAAATAAATACCAAATCAAAAGATTTCTATATATAAAGTCGGTGGTCCAGGGGACAAAACCATATTTTCATACAAATTCTGAGTCATTTTTTGTTCCCGGGCAACTGCTTGTAAACATATAAGAACTGTATTTTTTTTCTGAAATTCTCAGTTATAATATTGGTCTATGTATTAATAAGATAATGTGTATATGATTAGATTTAAATTAGGTATTAGTAATTATTGCGGTTTCAAATCGTAAAGGCAGAAATTGCGGTACAAAAAAAAGTTGATTCGCCCAAAAACACTTCCATACTAAACACTTCCACATTACGTAATAACGATTGGTAAGAGACTGCCCGCGCGCTGTACAGCGTATTATAAACACGAACAGTTCCCGCCAACCCTACGAGTTTGTGGGCGTGTGTCCATCTTTATTCATCAATACGCTAACTGTTTTGTGTTGGCTGTTTCCAGGTGATCGAGACGCAACGTATGAGCCAGCGGCCCGCTGGAGTTTTGTGGCATATGCTGTCCAGCCGTCGCCTGCAACTGATACCGGCGCTGGCGGCGCTGCGCGATGTTGAAATGCTGTGAGTATTTAAGAGGATAGGGAAGATGGCTGTAAAACAAAATTTATTGAATGCAGACTATTATAACAATAATTGTTCAAAACGATTTGAACATTTTTGCTACTTTACTTTTAAATGGTTTTTAAGTGTGACGTGTTCTTTTGAGTTTGACTTTTAGTGTGTGAAAATATATATAAATAATTATAGAGAATATAGAGTTTTTAATAATAATAAAGAGTAGAGCTGAGCTGTTCTCGACATGTTTTTTTTGTCTATAATTATTTATTATTATTAACACGACTCAGACACAAAATTTTCAATACACATTTTTCTGTAATATTTTCTCACAATACAATATTTTCTTAATATATTTTCACACAATAAATGTCAAACTCAAAAGAACACGTCACATTTAAAAACCATTTAAAAGTAAAGTAGCAAAAAGGTTCAAATCGTTTTGAACAACAATAATAATAATAATTTATTGAGGACTTACTAGGGCCCAAATTTGTTAGTAACAGTTATTCTTAAATCTATGGTTAGTAATTACATTGTTTTATTTTTTAATTTTGTAAACATTAGATTTTAATTTTAATATTATACTAATGCCTAACAAGAACCCTTAAAAAGTGTTCTAGCATCGGCGAATCCAGTTTCTCAGCCAGCATTTTCAGGATACTGTTGGTACTCGACCGCAGTCTGCTCAGCTATGAAATATTATGACAGTGGACTTTTCTTCTTTGAAATTTGTTGAGATATTAGCGATTGAAGTTTTCTACCCATCTCTTTTTAGAACTATTCTTCTTTTTACAACTATTATCACACCGGCAAATCCGGCAAAATAGTATGTTATAAATTTTGCTTCTAGAAATGAATACTGTATAAAATTATTGTACCATCAAGATACAGACTTTGCCTAGTTTGGGGTCCGTAGATAACGACTATAAATGTTTTTTTTTGTGATAATTTGGGGGCAAGCGAGCAGACGGGCTACCTGATGGAAAGCAGGAAACTGCCGTCACTAATGTACACTCGAGATATCCGACGAGTCGCAAGTGCGTTGCCGGCCTTTATGAGGGAAGAGGGATAGGGGGATTAGGGAAGTTGGGCCACCTGTAAACTCACTCAATGCACGAAACGCAGCTCAACGCCGTTTCAAGTCAGTTTTCTGTAAGGCCGTGGTATCACTCCGGTCGAGCCGGCCCATTCGTGCCGAAGTATAGCTGTCCCACGTCAGTTCAACGGCTATGTGAAACAAAAACGTTTTCACAAAAGTTAAATAAACAGCTAATCCTTTGTATGTTTGTATGCTTGGCGTATAATTACCGAGGCTGCAGAATCTATGAAAAAAAAATCTTTCACAATTAAAAGGCTATATTATCTGAAATTGCTAAACGCATATTTTTGTTTTGAAGTTAGCACGACACAGTGAACTAATAATATAATACCTCATTTACAGCGCTGGTCGAGCGTGCACGCTGAAAGAGGAAGATACCGACGTGGAGGAGCGCCGCGGACCCGCACGAGGGCGGCGCGCCCGCACACGCAGCCACAAGAGCCAGAGCGAGGGAGACGTGAGTATATAGCTGTCCCGCTCACACCGACAGTAGATACCGATGTAGAGGAGCGCCGCGGACCCGCGCGCGATACTACAACTCAGTTGTGCGCGCGGCCCGATGTGTGGCAGTGACGCGGCGAGCGTGGTGCGAGTAAACAGAGCCACCCTTACGCACCGTAGTCCATTTTAGACACATAAAATGACACTGTATGAAATAAGCCATAGGTTTAAGTTTCTAGCAACACTGCTCTAGCGTCCGTGTCGTCGCCGATCTGTAGTGGCGTAGAGCGAGATTAAACCTCCCGCCTATGTCATACATTGGCGTTTTATCGGGCCGAAATAATCTCATTGACGGTATCGGCGATAAGGCTGCGCGCACAACCGAGTTGAACTTCTTAATTTCCCGTTCCCAGGGCGGCAACACGACGGAGGGCGAGGAGGGCAAGCCCAAGGGCCGCCGCACTCCGCGCCGCCGCAACAGCCACAAGACGAAGGAGGGGAAGAGCGAGGAGGGGGGCGAAGGGAAGGAGAAGGACGAGAAGCGACGACCTAAGCGGTACAAGCCAGCGCCTATCGACTTCACCGTCAAGGTAATTCCTTTCCTTCAGTTCTTCACGTCCGTTTTTCCATACTAAGATAGTGAATGCCACAAGATGAAGGGCGAGGGCGAGGGCTCTTCACGTCCCGAAAAGTCCCGAACTATACCGGGTGTAACAAAAGAAAGTGATAATACTTGGTTTTTTATCTGTGAAAGTAGCGGCGCTGATAGCGAACGAAAATGTTTGTGATCTGTATGGGCAAGCGATCAGAGTTTTCAGCGCTGTTACTGTCACAGTGAAGTCTTTATAGGGGCACATACACACCCTAAAGTATTATTACTTTTGTTACACCTTGTATACGACGGCTGAAAAGTATCACGTGGGCTTCGACCTGGCCGTGCATAACACCTCGAGCGGTCGGAAGATCTGCCTTTGCGACCGCCACGCACTTTCCCACATCGTACGTCGACGCAACGCGGCTGTGGCATAGATTACGTTCTTTAGTTGTAACGACTAGTGGGGCTTAACTCTAATGATGAGGTCGCGTCTAAATATATAACTTATGCGACTTAACTAGGCACATGACAAAGTCATTTTGGAAAAAAAAAAAAAACATAAAATGACCAAAAACAGCAACAGAAAACTAGCCAATTGTTACCGATACAAGCATCGATATTTTAACTAGTTTTCTGTTGCTGTTATTGGACATATTGTTATGTTTTTTTATTCATTTATCCAAAATGACTTTGTCAAAGTCATGTGCCTAGTTAAGTCCATAGACCAACTATTTTATACACTTACAGATTCAAACAAAGTTTCGTATACGGGAAAAATCTGTTAGGTCTAGATGACGCTAGTGACGATGCTGGATAAATTCGGAAGTATAATAATACAACAAAACTAGACATTTACATCAAACGAAGTAACCTTAAATCGCAAAAAAAAACACTTTTCTGCATTTTTACAACATCATATAAACACTCTTATATTAATAATTAAGATTTTCTAAAAAATACTATAAAACCAACCCTTACAGCCAGTTTTAAGCTGCAACTGGTAGATGGCGTCATTATAATTTACAAAGTAACTTGCATATTCAACACAAGATGGTGCGAAATAAGTAATTTTGCGCCATCTTGTGCTGATTTAGCGAGTCATTTTATTATGATTATTACATAAAAATATATCAATAAATATTAATAAAGAACCAAAAACTTAGATCTGCAATATTTCAATAAATGCCATTCCCTGTAAAACTAAATTTTTATTCGATATGGCAAATTTGATACCCTTAGTGACTATCGGTCGGATGTGAACTAAAAACTAGGGACACGCTGATTTGTATGGGATCCGCTACTCTAGATATAATTCCTCTATGATTGTACAGGAAAACTCGATAGATCGCACACATAGCATAGATAAAACTTTGACTCATATTTGCACACAGACACACCTCAATTTGTCGGCCGACTCGACCTCCGCCGATGTACCAACTGATGACACAAAACTTTGCCTAACCCACATAAACTGAGCCAGGTAACTGCATCGTCTATTCAATTAAGTAAGGAGATTCTTTGAGCCCTAAGAAATGACACGATGTATTCAACATTATTTGCACAATATAAAAAACAATTTTTATGCAATAAACGAATTTCAAATCTAAATCCTACTTGAAGACTACACATGAATAAGGCATTGACCATCAGTTTTTCACGAATGCTAATATTCCTCGCGTGACGACATAATTGGTAATAATTGAGTTCGTTATCGTAATTTTAATAACACGTAATCATTCGTTATGAATAAACATTGTTTACATATCTGTTGAGTTTTATTATGTAGTGTTATGTCAGTAATTTGCACCCTTTTTACCCTATTGCACTAAAAGGAGGAATCATTATATACTAGAGTGTCCGTAGCCTAGTGGGTAAGACCTTTGGTTCGCACTCGAGAGGGTGCAGGTTCGAACTCGGGTGGAGACGTGTACCAATGAGATATTTTCCGATGCAAGTACGTTCAAGTACATAATACGGATGCTCATTGCCGTGGGAGAGCCATGCTTCGGCACGAATGGACTGGCTCGACCACGTGATATCACGGCCTTACAGAAAACTGGCGTGAAACGGCGTTGTGCTGTTTCGTTTAGTGAGTGAGTTTATCGGTGCCCCAACTTCCCTAATTCCCTTATCCCTGTTCCCATTCCCTCATAAAAGGCCGGCAACGCACTTGCAACTCTTCGGATGTCACGAGTGTCCATGGGCGACGGAAGTTGCTTTCGATCAGGTAACCCGTCCACTCGCTTCCCCCTAATTATCATATAAAAATATTATGTTTTCCCAGCTCCAGAACGTTATCAGGAGCGACTATAGCTGGTATATCGACCACGTGTAATAAAACCCTGGCGCTCCCTACTGGACCCCCCCTCCCTCCCTCCCTCCCCCGATGCTCTTAGCTGTGTCAGGCGCTAGGCGGCGCCCATGTGCATTGCACACCCTGTAGTCTGCATTCTAGGTTCAGCCGTCCCTGATCCTTATCCAGGCTCCAATTTAACAAGGCGAATAACAGACAAAGCGACAGACACTTTGAATTTAGTATGTAACTGATAGCTGTCGGTACTTTTTTTTCGTATCATTTGCATATCATATTTTTTTGGAGCGCGGACATTAAACTGTTATTTTTGAACTCGCGGATAACTTTACAATCTGTATCCAGTGTCCGGTTTGACCAGCTGCAATAAAAATATTATAAACCACGATATCATGTTTTTAAACTTTCCGTAACGATTTTAATAACTATCTTGAAATAATATTGGTTAAACATTAACTAACTTGGGTTGCCTGGTAGAAACTGCTGCCAGCAGTAAGGCCGCCATTTAGGACATATATTTTTTATTTTTTGTTCTTTTGTAACTTTTTCGTTCGAATAAAGAGTTTCTTTTTTATTTACCCTTTTTTTGAAGGATTCTTCAAAGTTTAAAAGGGTTTTCGTGTTAAGTTGCAGTCGTCGACTTTGGCTCACAGGAGGACCCAGCAGTGGTGGCAATTAATAATAATAATTAAAGTGTTGCAGTTGGCATAATATTGCTACAGGGGAAGTTAAATGGAGTAATTGATTAACAAGTAGCACTTTATTTGCACTTTACAGCATAATCGGACAGAGATACTGTTATCTATTTGACTAGGTATAAAAATCAGCAAAATTGAGCGAGCGTACAATATCCAGGAAATATTTTTTTTAACTATAATTGGTAGTCTTGTCTAATAATGCTTCTATCATTAGTTTAAAATCAATAATTTACATTTAGAACGAATTAGATCTAATGCAAGCGTTCTATTTACAACGTCACAATATATTTTCGCCGTTTCCCCTAAAGCTGGACGTACACTTATCTAAGCCGAACATATCGAACGAATCCAAGTTAAGGTCTAGTGACTAGTGCAACCGACCGCACCGAAAGAGTCGACAGCATTAAAAGAAATCGTTTCCATTTCCTTGACAAGAAGTAGTACTCACGCGTTTGTCAACGTTTGAGCGCATCACCCGCACTTACATATTTCGAATGCGTCTAGGATTTCCGTGGTTCTTCTAGACTCTGACAATTGAACAACGTCCGAGGTTCTTTAAGGTTCTATAGAATACTAAAAATCGTTACGTTCGACTCGTTCGGTTCTTATAAGTGTGCGTTCACCTGAATACACACATACAGAATTCTGAATATCGTTACTTTCGGCTCGTTCGACGCGTTCAGCACGGATAAGTGTGCGTTCACTAACCTAACCGGGACCGCGCAATGTGGCGCACATTTCACGGGTAATTGGCCAAATTGGGCCGCGGCCTCGTGCGGTTTATGGCCGTGTTGCCGTGTTTGATTGGCCATTATTGTTTACCCGATTGTGCTTAATATGCTAGGTAAATAGATGACGACCTCTGTGGCTTAGTTGGTAGCTTCAGCCGGGGTCGCGGGTTCGAATCCCGCCGACGAAGGAGCAAAAAGTTTTTCAATGTTCCTGGGTCTCTCGGATGTGTATAAAATATTTGTATCATATAATAAAAACCTTAAATATGTGTATAGTATAGTAAATATTAAATATATTTCCGTTGTCTGGTACCCGTGACACAAGTCCTTCAGGTACTTACCACGGGACTGACGTGGTGTAAAGCGTCCGTAAATATTATTATTATTATTATTATAGTTATAAATAGAGGTACGGAATGGGTCAACTTACTCTTGCATTTGAAGAATAGATAAGAATGAAATACGCTCTATATCTGTTTTTTAAGAAACGAGCAAAACGGCTCACCTAATACATAGATACCATCACCCATTTGTACCCACAACATCAGAAAACGGGTTTTTGTAATGTTTACTTTATAAGACTGACATTATCGGTTTCAACACAAGCCTTACTTTAAACAAAAAATACTCTGACTTTTTTACTTTTAAACAAAATATACTCTCAAAAAACATTTTTTTTAATTGATATTTAGGGGTCCAGCGAGCATACGGGTCACCTAATGGAAAGCAACTGCCGTCGCTCATGGACGATTGTGACATCCGAAGAGTTGCAAGTCGGCCTTTATGAGGGAATTGGGAATAGGAATAGGGGATTAGGGAAGTTAGGCCACCGGTCACATAACACAGGAGGTGTGTCTGGTGCAGTTGGGCAAAAAATCAATTCAATTTGGTAGCTTCGTTTGGCCGTGAAGAAAGGAAAAAAAAACAAACAAACATGGAACACGGAATTGGTATGAAATAACAACTTCAAAATGTGATTCTATAAACCATGGAATAATATGAAAACATACATAACACTAGTGAGAACTTTTATTCAATTGTTTGCAAACGACTGTACGGCGCACATAATGGTATGAAAATTTCTAATTTTCTTCCCATAAACTGTCCTAATATAGCACGAAGATAGTATTACGTTACGACAATGGTATAAATGATTATTACCTTAACTCTTTTAAACCCTTCAAATACTATATTCCACAAGAGCACTACACTATATCATCCATAATTCAGTAAAAAAAAAACAAAATTACATTTAAACAAATAACTTTTCAGCTCACAAACTATAACAAGAATTATTTTAATGACACTTATGCCCTTAGCATAAAGACTTTTCAGAGGTAGAATACTTTATTAACATACATAAAAGTCTGAAAACACCGTTGTAATCGTGAAACGCGTCACACTAAACGCTAACAGTCAATAACTGATGTTTTGACAATCCATTTAATGTATGTGCATTGCACAGCCGAGGAAATTAATTGTTTATCACTTAAATGTACTTCATAAATTGATCGTGTAACCTTTTTTACGTGTAAGTCTTTTCCTTCCTTTAATTCGATCAAAAGATTGAGACTTTTACAGAGTAAACAAGTATTTTTTATAAGAAGCATCTTCAAGCAAGATTACATAATATAGGTCAACTCTACAGAGCCACTATACAGAGCACAGGTCACAGGCAGATATTGTCTCTACCGCGGTATAGTACGACCGAATTATGAGGAAGATCAAAGTGCTATCATTAGTTTCCCCCAACAGTACAGTGCTCAATCTATTGTAACGCAATACATTGTATTTTCAATCAGTTCAGATGAGTCTGTGCGTGACATATGCTATGTAAAAACACCTGCGAAGCATTCTGAACTTTAACGCGTACAGCCAAGGTCTTGTTTAGAGTGAATTCAGTCGAGTGAAACATAAGAGCGACACATAGTCCATTTTAATGAGTTTTAGATATGTACCATCGTATACCGTTATATCATTTCAGTTGACGATATTAACTGAGACCGTATCCATCTAAATTTATTGTTCCGTACCAAAAATACGTATAAACGTGTAACAAAAATAAGTGATAAAAATTAAGGCTGTGTATATGTGTGCCTTGTAAGTAGCAGTGCTAAATGCGAAAAAAGAATTCGAGATTTGTATGGGCGCGTCAGCGACATGACCTTGCCCATACCAATTACAAAAAAATGTTCACTTTTTGGAGCTTCGCAGTTAACTATATACAAGGGACACGTACACAACTTAAATTTATTTTCGTTAAACCATTCAAACAAAACTCGAAAAACGATTCTTACGCCGGTTCTTCTCGCCGGGTTAGTTCTCGAACCGGTGGTAGGCGCCGTAGTCTCGACGTTCAGAAAGT
>JAOTAV010005550.1:0-30323 GCA_026546445.1 Cyclargus thomasi | reverse complement strand
AATAATTTTTAGCAACGTTACATACATTTCGTCAAGTCTAAAGTCTAGTCAGAGTAAAGATAAAACGTCAATACAGTAAAGAGTCAAGTCAGTTGATTTAGTAAAGCGGTAGAAGTTTTACTAAAACTTCGGATGGAGTTTTGGAGGGGAACACACAATAGCCCGTTTCTTGAATTTGTATCACTTGTCCACACTTTTGCATGACAACGAATGTTTAATATCCGATATTCTACCATTATCACACATTAAATACCGAAATAACACAAATTTAACAAAAAATACAAAACTCACAACCTTACTCTCTGAAATCCCCGCCAAAACGCACGTAATTTGATTGCTATTTTGGCAGTGTATTACAGCCCCTTTTTACATGCACACGGCCGCGGCTTCGTCATTGTGACGTAATGGTCGTTACGTGTTCATGAAAGCGCCTCTAGATAAACAAGTAAATTATATCATAAAGTAAGCTATGCTTATTTGTAACCACGGAAGAGTAAGCACTGAGCAGTCACGGCATGGTTCGCCAACATTCTTTCATCTTCCTCATTAGGTAGGTACTATAGCTTGATCACAGCCTATGTACTGCGCCCTAGGAACGTGGGACGGGGTGGGGGATGGGTAAGAATACTACCGCTGTCAATGTTAACGGCCCACTGATAGGGTAGTGCGACCGGTAACCATGATAACCCTACCCCGCCGCGCCGCGCTCATACCTAAGGCGATGTAGGTACATGCGCTTGTGGTCAAGCTATACTAATATTTTAGGCGGCAATCGTGCCACAAACGTTTGTATCCTACACATGTAAAAGGGGGCAACTTGCCATAAAACTAGAAAGTTTGGTCATGAACAAGGAGTTGCTATAGCAACTGTCTACAAAATAGCAACCAAATAACAACGGCTTGACCTATTTTTTACATTATATTTCGCTAGATCTGGCTAAACAATCTGCAAGATTACATAATTTATCATACTGTTTTTATGCACTTAAAAGCTATATTTACTCTAACTTAACATTTAACTTTATTGGGACTTCGAAATGTCGATTGTTCATATCGTTGACCACAGTGAGATTATTTACCATATGCTTGACGAGCCGCCGCCGGATCCACCAAAAACGCCGAGGTAAACTCAAGTACAACAGTACCTACTGGCTTCTGTCTGTGCATTTCCATATAACTTATTCATTTTTACTGCAAAAATACTGGACTGTTATAGTTCGCTTAAGGTATGCCATTGCTATACTTCCTACCTGACTTAAAGCGTCCGCACAGGTACTGGATGTTCTATATAATCAATTTCGGATAATAATTAGCATGTCTACACACCTTGAACATCACTTTAATCTGTATCAATGAGGTTGAGATTAAGTTAATACTATAACCATTTTATATAATTATTAAAATCTTTTATAATCTAGACTCTATACCATATTTGACCTTTAGGTAGAGTACATAAATTATGTTAATATCTTAGGAGTTACAGCAAGATGAAAATCGCTGTCCCTTTGTGCCGTGTGACGTTTTCAATATTCCAGAAAGGGACAGCAACCTTGATTAGTTAAACATTATTTATATATTTTTATGAATAAGAGAGAAAGTCTTAAACGCCTGACAAAGTGGGAACAGGACAGCTAAGAGCAAATAAATGCTGTTTTAAAATATCTCTAACATTACTTAAGCTAATACGAGTAGATTTTGAAAATTACAAAAAATAATCGCAAACCCGGATAATCTATTAGTTGTTAAAGGGATAGTATAAATGAATCACTCTATTCCTTTAAATCTCATCAGTCGCACAAACTACTTAGGGATACTATCGTACATCGGTCTTATGCGACATAATTATGTCGTCAGACCCAAGAGTTATGTTTCAAACGTTATTGCTATTTAAATAACTGGTTTGAGATAAGGTTTATTCACATTTTAAAGGTACGAATCTCAATTGGAGAAAGAATTAAAACAAACAAAAAGGCCGCAAACGCGACGAACTTTTGGCTACGCGGAGACACCACTCAAGCCTCCTGAGCAATATTTAAAGAAAGGAGAAGGTCTACACCCGGTAAAGCAGCCACTACACAAATGTGAACCAATGAAGAACCTTCCACCGGTCCCAAAACGTCCACCACCTGATAAGGGATTAGAAAAACCGGCCGTTAATTTTAAAGTTTTAAATATAAAGAAAGTAATAAAGGCTAAACCAAAACCAGTTGAACCGAGGTATTTTTTTTTGTTGATATTAATTACAGACACCAGTTAACAATCAGATAGACATTTACGCATAATTATAATTAAAGACATGAGTCGAAAAAGTAAGTAAAAAACATTTAACAATCTTCGAGTAGGTAAATAGTCTTTTTTCAATATATATTTTTAATCTTGTAAGTTCTACTTCTCTATCTAGCTTCATATCAAATCGACAGTTTTTTTATATTTTAAATCATTTTCCAGTCCTAAATTCCGTCTGTTTACGAAAAAACCGCCACTATTTAAAAATGTTACTTACATGCTTCTTCCACTTATATCTTTGTGAAGTAGATAATTTAAGTTAGCCTCTTAGCAGATAGTATTATAGTAGGTATCTAGTTTTCACTAAAGAGTAACCATGTTACTTGCAGGCTTGTAGACACTAGAGATGGCCACATAAAAAAACTTAAAGGATCAGGAGAAATACCAGAATATTGCCTGAGAAAAGACTTTGGCCAGATGCCTACATATTTAGTGAAAAGGAACAAGAAAATTCAGAAGATGACGGAGAAAATAAGATATCAAAAGGAACACAAGGAAAGCCTTTGCAAACTTATTAATGAAGAAGAACGACAAGTCCTTCTCGAAGTGAGTTTTATATATATATTGCTACTGAAATACACTGAATCCAGTGAGCAATTCAGTGTAAAAACTGGATTAGCTGCCCACTTTTCAATCAAATCAAATAAAAAAAAATCATATATGCATGCAGCACTGGGTTGGTCGTCTACATTTGTTAGTTCTGAAAAGTGGCAGTCTGATAAAACAAATATGCAGTCAGTATGCCAAAATACAAAAAAAAAAATAATTGACGGCTTTAAAATTACTGGATTCATCTAAGTTACGTTTATTTATTCCTGTATTTCGATTTATGTCAATTCGATTTATACAATTTCGAAAATCGTAATTATCCTAATAATTTAATTCTATTTTAAGGATTTTCTGACAAGTAGGACAGGACTAGAAAAGCCGGAACTTTATATGATTCTAGAAGGTAATTTTAAAAGCTGTCAATTTTTTTTCTTAACGAATGTTCGTACAATACAAGTACAATGCTAATGTAATCGTCTCAATTAGGTCTCAATACCTCAATAATTGTACTAATAAAAAAAAACAGGGAATACAAGCTCCCTTCCTTAAAAAATTGAAATACATTAATTTTTTCAAGGACCTTAAAACAAATTGGCAACGCATGCAGAAAGCCTTTCTTCAACTGCCCATGCTTACTGATACGATACCGAAGATCATGAAGAAAACGAAAATGGAGCAAGAACTGCGACAGCTGGAGAAAGATATAGCCTTGATCGAATCTAATCCATACATATATTTGTTTGAATAAATAATCTATTCGAACGGAGTTTTTTTTGCTTTGTAACATACATACCTACTTACAGTTTTTAAATTCCACCCCGTGGCATAGCCCTAAAACTTCTGTTTTCCCATGACAAACACTTTCTTACATGAGTTGAAAACTTTTGACTAAATAATAAATTGCTTTTAAAAACTTAATTTAATTGTTAATTTAAATTTCTATGTAACAATTATTTCTTTGTGTGACGCTCATGTATAATATTCAGTTTTCCTCAAGTGGACTGTAATGAACTTGAAATATTAATAAATGAAAGTTCTTTCTTCGAACCATAAATAAAACAATTTACATTTTACAATTAAAAGACGAGAAAGTCCAAAACGACAGCCTTACTGCAGTGAGTAAACAGTGTCCTCCAGGCAACCGTATATAATAAATGCATTAAAAATAAATACCTATTTATAGATGATCTTGCTTGCAGTGTTCGCAACAAGTGGTCTGCAATAAAGCCAGGACGAATGCTCAATGCAGAATAGGTATAATTTCCGGAAACCAAATGATGATGTTTGATTGGCTACATCCAATCTGCATTCGTGCCTCTATTTTACAATCAAGAATCATATTCGAGCGTATATAGTCTTTTGTATAATACCATTAAAATTACATTTGTAATATAAGAATTGTGTAATTAACATGCTAAGAAAATATTTCAACATTTATATTAATTTTGAAAATTATGACCGGCTTACATTATGAAATGGTATTCAATGATCGAATCCATCTTTTCAGTGTAGCGCTTTTGCAAATTACACATTTGATATTGAATTCCAGACTCCAGTTGCAGGGCACACAGGCCATATTATATAATCAAGCTATATTAGGGGGAATTTGAAGGAGAGCCAGTTGATGGACCTATGTCATTTGGTCGGAATATGGCAATTCCATATTCTGTTGGCTGAGTTTGACATAACCCGACACAATTACTTAGATTCACTCGTGAGCATCGCTAGGTGGCGCTGTACAAATCCCATAAAAAACGCGAAACGCGTTCACTAAAAAAGGTAAAAAAAAAACTCACACTCGGCACTCCGTTTTTATTATTGTAATAGATAGCTAGAATTCAATATTGCATTCAAAGTCAAGCGCTGGACTGTATGCAAAAAGCGCTGGACTGAAAACTTGGATTAATGTAAACCTTATTAATATAAAAATAAAATAAATATTGAATGGGCAAAAAGACTAACACAGAATTTGGAATCCGTCGAGTGCAGGCTCGACTCGCGCACTTCGCCGGACTTTTTAAAGAACTTGCAATATATTGAATAAACATTTTATTTAAATTTAAAGATTGTAAAATAATAAACACAAGTACACAGCGACAATATTTATTATTTTGCACAAAAATATGGAATGTTCTCGATTTTACAATAATCACTTTTACTTAATTCTAATTGACTAGAATGCTAACTAGACCATCCATGTAATAATTATTATAGACTAATGTGGAAGAACCGGGTAACTAACAATGTTATTTGAAAACTGGCGTTTAAATTAAAATCAAACTCTTGTACCAGAAAAATTAGTTCGAATTACTAAAATGTGGATTTTATGTATTGCTAGATACATTAGCGGCATACTTAAATAATCAAGTAACAAAATTTGTCAAATTTGTAAGGAAAAAAATTAGTAAATTGCAAAACTGATAGTCACCTGTTTCGTCCAGTCATGTCTTCAATATATTTATTATTTTAAGATATGTTTTGACATACTGTTAACTGCTTGTGATGATGGTTAGACGCTGCTCCAAGCGCACCTCTACATTGACCATGATTATAGATTTTTTTAATGATATTTAGTTGGCCAGCTTGCAGACGGGTTACCTGATGGAAGGCTACTGCCGTCGCCCATGGACACCCGTGACATCCCAAAAGCCGCAAGTGCGTTGCCGGCCTTTATAAGGGAATAGGGAATGGAAATAGGGATAGGTGGATTAGGTAAGTTGGGTCACCGGTAATCTCACTTACTGAACGAAACGTAGCACAACGCCGTTTCACCCAAGTTTTCTGTGAAGCCGTGGTATCGCTCCGGTCGAGCCGGCCTATTCGTGCCGAAGCATAGCTCTCCCACGGCAATGAGCGTCCGTACTTGAGATCGGAAAATGTCTCACATGCCTCCACCGCGGTTCAAACCTGCACCCTCTCAATTGCGAACCAAAGGTTACTTACCCATTAGGCTACGGACGCTCTAAAAGAACCATGATTGGCAACTTGATAACGAAGCTGTTATTATACTGTTGCCATAAGGCACATTTACAAATAACATTTTTTTTTTTAATTTAATGATGTAGTGATTTAAAATCAGCAAAAATAAACGAACACAGTATTATATTTTATAATTAAAAAAAAAGTTAGATGCGCCTATTCTCCTTAAGAGGGCAGTATAGCATAGTCGAAAAGGTCATGGACAACGAAAGAGGAATTTCCGTGTAGCTCGTGACAAAAAATAAAAAAAAATACACCTTACGGGGTAGACTACACGAGTTTTTATTTTCTTCCCATATTAGTCTAAAATACTGCCACTGCTTTATAGTGGTGTATATCTAAATAATGTATAAACAATAGTGTAGTTCGTAAGGTGGCATTTGTTACTTTTGCCATTTTCGCGGTAGCGTGGCGCAAAGATTAGAAAGCCAAGATGGCAAACGCTCGCAATTACTTGAATTGTTTCATTATTGGCCAAGGTCGAGATGTCGCATACAGCAGCTACAGCTCATGACTATTAGATAAGTTGCCCTAAGGCCGTTTGTCCATCGCAGGCCGTTTACGTCGACGAGATTATTTTGAACTCTTAAAATGCCACTTGAACTAGGCTCTATAGCCTACAGCTACGACATTGTCGCCGTCTGTTTTGGCGTAGAGCAAAATGAATCCAGCCGGGCTAAGATAAAGCCACTACAAAATTATGTTTACACGTTTTTTCGATGTTAACCGGTTTATCTCTTCGTCTTTACTACCCCTAACTTGACATACTCGCAATAAATATCGACAATTTTACTACGCTCGAGAGAGTGATATATCTCGCGAGGCGTTCGTTCGTCTTAGGCGAACTGTACGTCTATGTGATGCAGTGAAATTTTATCGGGTCGAAATAATCTCGTTGATAGTGGCGGTGGATAAGCGGAGTAAGGTCTCTTAATGAGGCAGTTTTTGTCAGTATAAAGATGGAACACGTATGTTACTTGCACCGGTCGGTTTACAGTTTATAATGTTCTTCGTCAATACTATGCAGGCTGTTGTGTGATCGTTTACACAATAGGGAAAACGCGTATAATTTTTTTTTATGCAAATCAATGTGATAGTAGATTAAAAGATAAACAGAATGACAAAAAATCTTTGATATCTGTTGCGAAATTAGTAAGATATAAGCAATTTAAATTTTCTACCCGTCCTTTTAACGTAACGTAACTTTGTATGCAGTTTATCGACTTTAACGTCAAAGTCTATATCGGAGATATCTTTCTTACTGACTTATTTGTTACTCACTTTGTTATTTTCAATTTTATCAAAGAAACTAATTGGAATACATAGTTTTTCGATAACAATCGATTTATTTAAACAAATACTTAAAAGCCATGCATATTCACTATTGTTCGTAGTACTTTGTCAAAGAGTTGATTAGAAGCGATTATAGGCTGATCGGCAAGCAGAGCCGAGTATGCCTTTAACATGATCGTGCTCGCGTGTCATCGTTTGTAATCGCCAATTGCGAAGCCCAGCTATGAAAGAGAAGAATGTTTTGAAAAATGATCAGGTAGAATTTAGAACCCAGTCCAGTGCAAGTACACCCTAGCCTCGCTAAATTGTATAATGAGGGAAATTGAAAGAAAGCCAGTTGACGGACCTACGTCATTTGGTCGGAATAAGTCAATTCCATGTAAGTCGTGATCTGTCGGCTAAGTGTGACATAACGCGACCAAATTACTTAGATCCACGATCTGTATCTCTTTCAACTTCTTTAATTGTACATTAAGGTACGCGCACACTTTGACGGCGTGTGCCGGGGCTGGCCGGGGCTCAGCGCAGCGCAAAATGCGCTATGGCATACTGTTGACGGGCCGGGTCTCATCGCATTGACGGATTTTGAGTACGTCAGTGTAACCACTTTTAAATCATTCGTGATTCGATACGCAAAAAACGTATATTTCTAATAAAATCTACTAAACCATGCTTTAGCTTCTTTTCAAAAATTTTTCCGTTATTTATCAATGTATTCTACGTGGTTAAAACTAATGTAAAATGAAATATGTTTAAATAGACTGTCTTATTATCTTATTTTAAAAATATAATATTTTTTCTATTATATCAATTTCCTACTATTTATAATGTACTAAAAGATTTTAGACTACCTACTAAACCGTTATTCATTTTTATTAAAAATTTAGAAATTTACTAAACTTGGTCACACTGTTGAAGGCTTGTCGCATCCGCTGCGCAAAAATTCGCCCCGCTGAGGTCCGGCACGCTCCATCAACGGTGTGCAATACGCACATCAGTCTGAGACCTGGCACGCTGCGGCATAGTTTGCTCACTCCTTAAGCTGTAGATCCTAGTTGTTGGGGAAAAGCATATACCAAGAGTTTCTCTATGGAGTAAAGTCTAAATGACAAAAAAAAAATCATAAAGTATGGCTATTTCAGAGTAAACCTATTGACATATTTCATCGCTTTCTATACAAATCGCAATTTACTATAAAACATTGAGCTGCTACCTTTACAATCAGTTAAGCAAGAAAAAATGTAAAACATTACAACACTTTAGCATTTCCACACAGAAAATGTTATCTAGGATCTACTGAATTCGCTAAAAATATCTTACGCATTACAAAATGATACAATATATTCATAGAAAAATAAATATTTGGCATCAAAAAGTCTATTATTAAAATGAAGACTAGTTTATTAATAAAAAATGCTATTACACATTAATGTAAGTTAACAAAAGCGTTTATTTTTGTAAGTCAAAATCTATATATTTTACTACACAGACAAACACGCATTTGCACACAGTTAATTTAAAAAATATATTATGCACTATCCTTATGTGATCACTGAAAATTATTTTTCAAACAATTTCGATGAAATGGAGGGCATTTTATATTTAATACTAATGTTTACTTCTGCATTACTGGAAGTCTAAAATAGCAAAATTACACTTAAAGTGAACAAAACATAACATTAACACAACTGTAAAAGTTAACCGAGACTAATGTATAGTGAACCCGGCCATTTAGGCCGTAGCGGTCATTAACCCTCTGGAAGAAAAAATATCATTTTCAATACAAACCGCGATTGACAACAACAACGTTACAACAGAACACTTTGTTGTTTAACAGAGAGTTAATGATTGCCACCGCCAAGATAACAAAACGCATTATAGTTAAAATCACTGCATTTAAGTCTACTAGCGGCAATCCCGCGTTAGAATATTATGTTACCTTTTTTTTGCAAATAACGAAATGGAAAACAAAGAACTGAATTAATTAACAATTAGAGACAAGTAATGCAATAAGACTTGAGTACCTTAAAATCATTGACGGTGTTGCCAGTTTTGTCACTTTGCCGATAATTTGGCTATTACATTAACTACACCATTTCTCAGTATGTCAGTATGTGCTGACTTTACCCGTAAATAGTACTGTTTTTAAAACAAAACAAATTATATAACAATAAATGAGATCAATATTACGCTCATATTGCACGCTATTATACTAATAAATTATATTGGCACATACTAAGGTATTCATTTAAATAATACTGCTACTTTAATATTACTGTCTTGTATATACTTTTATTTAATGTTACTAAATTTGGACGAGGCTCATCTAGTGCAAAAATTACTAGTGGCCAAATATCTAAGTGTTGCCAGGGATTCAAAAATACCCATGTATACCGCAGAAACTCTATATAAAGTAAATAATACTAACTTTTCGAGATCATGTTTTAAGCTAAGGGAGTTTTTCCTCTAATACTAGGTATAACCTCTAATTTTAAAAAAATCAAATAATATTATGCTATACACTAAGCAATCCCATTATCGGGAACTCACTAATGAAATCAAAACGAGGAATGCACCGCAATTCATTATATTTTCTTGATAATTAGGTTCTTCTTCCCACGTCACTCTAGAAAAAGAAAAACATTATGTATGTAAATACTTGATACGATACTATATTTACAACTAAGTAATTAATATTCGTCTGTGAGTGCGGCAGCAACGTTAATTTTGGGTAACTTACGCTATACGAGATTTTCTTGTTGAGTTTCTGGTATATTGAACCCTTGGCGAGTCCAGCTGGACCCTTAGCCAAGTTGGAAACGCCTTTCGGTGTCGACAAGTTAGGTGTTCTAGGCTCTGGACCTTCTGCCTTAATGCATTTACCGTGTCTGATCTCGGGGTTAGGACCGTTCCAAGTCATGTAGTCTTCTCTGTAAAAAAAATAAGTCTACTATCAACACATAATGGCGGCTGTACACTCTCGCCGAGAGCTCTCGGGCGAGAATCTCGTGGTGAGACTTTCGCCCCGTCGTCTTACAGCCCTTACAGCCGAGTCGAGGCAATTGCACGTATTTACACTCTCAAACTCGGGCGGTTTCGCTGTGTCTCGGCGAGAGTGTACATCCGACATAACATGACGAATAACGAACAACTAACTTCGGCGATTGTGTAGAGACTGCATGTAACGCACTAATTTCTGCCCAACTATAGACTGTAGTAAATATAATTTTTCTTGCATACTTACAGTAACAAACTGTCTTTAGGTCCATTCCTTAAGGAAGGATTAGGGCCATTGGACGGCACAGAATACTGAGACTTGTACTTGTTTTCCACGTGTTTACTCGTTTTTAAAATTGGCCTGAAAAGTAAGATCCGAAATTACTCAACATACTTTGGGAAGTTTATTCATAGCCAGATTACGGACCTGAGTAATTTGGTTGCGTTATAAATCGAGAGCTGGTAGCAATTGAGTAGGTATTTGAGGCAAGCTGAAACATCGTAATGTATCTCTCCTATTATACCCTAATACGGAACTGCACACCTGGCTGGTGAGAAGCGGGGCTAGAAAAACAAAAAAAAAGAAAAGTTCCAAAAATATATCTCAGAATCTGATTGTTTAGTGATTAAAAATCAAGCAATTTTCGCTTACTATTTTTGCACGTGCCTGCCAATGTAAAACCCCCGCTAAATCGTATGGCTTATCATGTTGTATATTCTTTAAATATTCCAATACAACATATAAAAAATACATATTGGCTCAAATATATTTTTGGAATATTTTTTTTTACTCGACTGCACCAGGAGGGTTGTTTTTTGAGACTGTATGTATGTATTAAATGTGTATGTATATAATATGTATGTATGTAATATGCATAATTGTTTGGCATGCTCTGCGGTCTTAACGGCTTGGTTAATTTGGCTTGAGAGGTGTCGTTAGATTCGTATTTACTGTAAAAGTGACACTCACTAGCTTTATACAAATATAAAAAAAAACAAATTGACGGATTTTTAACGGTACCTGCAGTCGGGTTTTGGACATTTAGCTTATATTACTTTAGGTAAAATGTAGGATAGGCCCCTCTTTTCATCAGCCAGGTCTGCAGTGCCGTGTCGGGGTGTAATAAGAGAGTTATGACGAGGAGCTTGCCTCAAATGCCTGCTCAAAATTTGCTATCAGCTCTAAGATTATTATGTCAAACCCAGCCTTACGTGAAATTGACGTTTTCCTACCAAATGACGTAGGTCAACTGGCTCTATATCGAATATCTTCGACGGTACAATACATTTTAAACCTAACTATACAAACACGTGATGTCTATAATTACTCGTGTAGTCTATTTACATACAAGGAAACGTTTAAGCTATGACAGTCTCAAAAAACCGTCTGGCATGTGGAACCTACCTACGACACTCTAGATAAGCCTGTGCGGTAACAGAAAAAACCTCACAAATCTATTCTACGCATCACATTGATTAGCTAAACAAACTGACATGGGAGAGTTGGTTATCATGTGGTAACTGAGGTTTAGAGCATTATAGCTCTTATGTGACCTTCACAAGAGCAATTTACACTAAAAACTTTATATACTCCATCTATCCCTACTATCACCTTCTAAGATTTATGTATAATCTGTTTAAATAAATGAATTTACACGGCACACACTTATTGACACCCTTTATAAAAAAAAATAATTTTCAATTTTTTTTTTACAAATTACGATTGATGATAAGGGCGAAATCGTATTTTGCAATCTCGATATGAACGGAATACACATCCTTCCAAACTCATAAAAATGTAGGAGATTAGATTAGTATTAATTATGAGATTTATTAAAAGCTTACAGAATATATTGCGAATATTTTTCACATAGCTCCCAGACTAAAAGGTCAACGACCGCTGGTGCCACGTTCAGTGACGATATCTCATTTTATATTCCAGGCTCCTGCTAGACAGCTCCTCCAGCCAATATATTAAAATAATATACTTCATGTGTTTATGTTGGAACCATTATAGGAACAGTTAATATACGAGTAACAACATAACACTATGTTAACGAAAAAATAACACTTTACAATAGCCAAAACAAATAAAATGAATGTGAAAATGACCTAACTATAGTCTAAACGATGCACGTCACATATTAGCTAACACAATACAAAAAAAACATGATACGATATAAATAAAATACTTGAAAATAAAAAATATACATCCACAAAAACAAAAAAATTTAAAGTTTTATTACAATACAGTATCTTATGAAATACAACATATATTAATAATATACAAATATTAAGTCTAATTTAAGCAAAAAAAACACAATATAGCTCTATGTGTTACATTCAACAACCCTGTATTTATTATAAAGCATATACAATATTTGATTATACCTCTCACTTACAATGACATCACACTGAATTTCGAAACTGTTTCACATTTTCAAAAGAAATCAGAAAAGTAATTCAAGGACGATACCGGGCCTTAATTTAAAAATTTTAAGAAATGTATATAGAACATGATTTAATTTCAAAATAAGTTTCAAGTGAAAATGTGAACCGGTTATAAAATCCATGCCTAATATACTTCACACCATATTAAAGAAATCCTTTCAAACAAGGTCTAATATAGGTTCCATTAAGATTTATGACACTGTTTTCTCCTTGATTCTACTTATTTTATTTTAGTATAAAATCAATCTTATTTCTCTTTAAACTCTTTAAATATCTAAGAAAATAAAAAAACTCGCATAGATTAAAATTTTACCACACAAAAATTACTAATAGTAAAGCTTAAAAGAGAGTTTCTCCTTCTTCAGTCGACTTCCAGAAAAGGATGTCCATTAATGGACTCTATTTATATTAAAAATTCTGTTAAATTTAATGGAACCGTTCGACCGTCATGCAACATACTTCAGGTGCTCGGTCCAAATCTTGAGGCGTCGCGCGACGGGCGCGGGCCGGGGACTCGCCTCTCGCTCCTCGCTGATACTACCCACGAAACCAATGAGAATGGCTGATGCTCAACGGGAGAGATTGATAAACAATTGCGAGAAAAACATTTTTTATTTTATTTTAAAAATAGTTCAAGAGCTAGGTGCCTAAAACATTTCTAAACTAGGCGGAGTTTTAAATGAATTAACGTTTTTGACCATACATTCGAAGTTTCAAAAATCTCCCCAGACAGACAGAGAAAAACAAGAAACCAGAATTCCTTTTGTATTAGTAGTAGTAGCAGTATTGTATAAACAAAAAATCGTCCATCTTCACCAGTTTGTTTTGTAGTTTATATGGTTTTGTCCAAAAAATCGATGTCAACGATATAATTTTTTCTGATTAATTAAAAGCTTAAGGAAAAAGTCCTCGCTATTAATGATATAACGAAGATAATTCTATAACATATATATTTTTTGGCTAATATGGTTAACGTTTTGACATACTTATAAGAGGTTAAACTTACCCCTCTAGCCCATGTATAAGCCTTAATTGTTCTGGTTTATCAATCTCACCACAAAAAAGGAAAATAACTTAGGTTGCACAAGTAATATAATATAACATATTATGTCATATTGAGATCTTAGCTGCGTTAAGCGGGCGCACGGAGCTGGTGCCCGACACACGCATTTGCGCCATACGCCGCAAGCGACGGCCTCACGAAGAGTTATTTTATAGAAAACGATGAAATAAGCAAGCCGCGCGAACGCCCGCAACGGGCGCCCACTTAACATAGCAGGCAATCTAGGCCCGTTAATATTATGTGTCTACAAATTGTAATGGAATGTTTTTTTGTTACCATACTTGTACAACAGCTGAATTTAAGCAAAAGAAGCATAATGTCTGGATTCCGGGTGTATAAATTTAACGAAGACAGGAATGTCAGATGATAACATTTTGGAAAGGTTGACCAATTTCTTAAATAAAGTTGATTATGATATGAGTGTGAAATCGTGTTACTACTTTGCATTAAAAGTATATTTTTAGTATAATATTATAGATAGTAATTATGTAGTAATAAAATGTGCATTATTTTAATAAAATGTTTCATGTTGTTATCAATTTTTAGTACAAAAATTCTACATACCCATTGTTTGGCTCGTTAATAACTTTAGGCTTGCTTTCTTTTACATCTGTTTTGACAGGTTTAGGGTTCTCTTCCTCCATAAGAACTGCTGCAAGAATCTGTTCTGCCCGATCTTCATTGTATTCAACACTTTCCAGTGCAATAGCCACTACCCTCTCAGCCACTTTACTATACTTCTTTGTAAGTTTTTCTCTTACTAAAAGTAGATGGGTAAAAGTCATTACTTTTATACTATTTTCAAAAAACTATTTTGGGATGGGAGAGCAAGATGAAAAAAAAAGTTGGCTTTTATGTGCTTAAGCTTTTATGTACTCAACTAGATGGGGAAGATTTTCATTGACGAATACCTGCTAAGGATTTTATAAATAAATGTTTAATATGTATTAACATATTAAAAAAACTATTGGGAAGGTTTATAAAAACCTTTAAAATTATTTATTATGTAACTTACATTCATTCTTTTCCTCTAAAGTCTTCATGATGGTTACAACTTTTTTTGGTGGCTGCGGTGATTCTTTCTTCTTTTGTGCGCTTACTAATGTTTCCTTCTTATTGAATCCCATAGTAATTAGTTCTTCACTTGCTTTTTGTACGTTGTTATCTTTGTTGGCCAGAACATCTAATATTAATGTTTCCTCAGCTTTTGGAAAAATGCTCTTCAAATATCTGTGTTAAATATTTTTATCATGTGTCAGATAACATTAATATTTCATCATGTTATAGCCGATTTTTTAAATATTTATTTTAGTAAAATCACTTGAATTCAAAGTCATAAGACATAATATGTTTTACAGTAAAAAGATTGGACATGATCCGCATACATTGTAATCAAGTAGCATTATTTTGGGACAAATTCTAATCTTATATGAAACACTTACTTTAATTTCATTTTTGGTGATTGGTGCTTAGTTTGTCCATCGTATGACCTTGTTGTTCCATAATAACTGGAGGCTCCAGAAGTTGGTCTTAATAGAAGTGGAGAACCTTAAAACAAAAAATGTATGAAGTGCTTTCCCTACCCTAGTAGCTGCTCAAATAAAATTATTCCGTATGAATATTGAAACGTTTGTCTAAAAACTTTAATTTGCACTGTAGCCACAGCACCAGATTAGCTAAATCTTGGTTTGAGGATACCTTAAATCCTAAAGTAGGATTTCAAGTATCTTCAAACTAATTTAAAGCAAATGAAAATATTCATTGCAAAAAAATATAGTTTCTCTATAAAAAAATGATTTCAGAATTAGAGTTGTTGTAGCTTTAAGAAGTCCTTCAAGATCATATCAAAAGGTTTTTGTGGTTGGATACTGCTGTCGATCCTGGCGACACAGGAGATGTAGTGGTTGGTCAAAGCCAGTAAAAAAACAGATATGTTAGCAATTTGTAGTCTAAAATAAATTGGCTAAAATAATAATTTTGTTACCTTGTGGTGTTCCAGTCATTGGAGTTAAGTGGTTAGAACTGTGCATAGAACCAGAGACACCCTTCGCCAATTGTAAAGCTGAGTACACCCCCATAGCCCCTTTCTGTAAACGGTGAACTGACGGAGACATAGACAGTGGACCGGGTGTTGTGATTGGATGCTTCTCAACTTGCAATGCACTTATTACCACTGCTTCACGATTGTAATATCTAACAAATAGATATATTAAAAATTTGTGTTAAGTTTTTATAAATTTAAAAAAAATTGATTAAAAGGCTAGTTATTGATTTTTCCAATATCAAAAAATAATGAATATGAAATACCATTTTAGTGTTAGAAAGTAAAAACATGTTAACAACAACTTACTTTTTTAACAAAATTTTGATATGAGTTTCACTAACAGTGGGAAACATAGCACTTATTTTAGCAACTAAAGCATCGGTGTCCGAGTTTAAGGTGAGAGACTCTTGAAATTTTTCATTCAAGTGTGAAATGCGACCAGGCAAAGGACTTCCTTTTGGAGTAAGACATAGTGCTCGGCCCAGGATTGGACTATCACTAGGAGTAGCATATGCTCTGTGGTCCTAAAAATTATACATAAATATTATGATAAAGCATAAATGACATTGTATACAAAATGTCAATAAAAAATACTTACAATATGCGGTTTAAGACCCTTCGGGTGAAACATCTGTGGGCTGTGCTGTGCTTGAAATGCGTGCTGCAGGCGGACGGGAGAGGGATAGGGATGGACATGGTATGGGGAGCCGTGAACTGACTGTTGAATCCATTGGTACAGACATAGTGAACAAACTACACTGTGAACAAGTGCTAGTGCATTTATTTCTTATTATATTAGGAAGATAATATCAATGAATACTTATATATGTTTAAATTAGATATGTAAGCATAATCAATTAAGACTTGTACGTATCCCCTACTTTTATTTATTGCAACTTGCAAGCTAAAAAGACTGCCTTTTTTCTAAATTGATTATGACTAACCTTAACAAATACTCTTTAAAGATACAAGTCACATAAACATAATAAACTTGAATATAATATGATTACAGACACACAATAACAACTGTATTTAACATACCTGAGGATGAATACAATCCAAAGCTATATGGTGAGCAGCATTTTGAATGGACTTATGTTTGGAACGTAATTCCTCCATTTGGTTTATACTTGTTTATATTCTATATTTAGTAAAACAATTTATATCTAATAATATTAACACCAGCACAATTAATGGCAAGCATTCTTCAAAAAATGCAATACGATTTAATAAACTAAATTTTCCCTCCTTTATTTTTGTTTGGCATTCAAGGAAGCACATCGGCGAGCACTATAATGATACTAATTAAAATTGTATTATGTTGCACAGTCCTTGTTGAGTTTAGATTGTATTCTCAAATTCGTAGGATAATACTGCGTATTCGGTTCCAGAAATCAATAATTTTTGGCCAGGGAGAGTGGAGACGTCGAGGCTCAAGCTCCGGTATTTGGATAGTGATGTACCGGTTATTCCAAAACACAACATTCTGGCACTAATCAATAAACAATTTTGGACTTTTCAGACATTAGTTTAATATTATTTTAAATTTTTCCTCGTTACTGCCTTTTGAATTAAGTTAAAAGAAATCTAATCTGTGCAAATGTTAAAATCGATTTTTTAATTTAATGAAAAATCGAATTGAGTCAATACCTATAATCGACTATGATTGAAGTGTTATTTTAAATATTAATTAATATTTTACTATAAACTATGACTAATTTGCGAGAATTAAACTAAAATGTATATTTTTTTGATTAACGACTATTTTGAAAAACAAAATTCGTGCATGCAACCGATTTGCAACAGATGAACAGAATCATTCGTCTGTCAAAAATACTATCTAGCTGTGTGAGTCGAGTTTAATGCATATTGTGAGTGAATTATTGACACGAAAAAAGGCGAAAATTCATTTAATCGAAAATGTATCTAAAATTTTGCTATAGATTTGATAAACAATTCGGGTAGGACACGAAAGGGTGTTTTGAGGTGGGCGGAAAAAGTGATGGCAGAGAATCGAAGTTCGGACAACGTCGTTATGCCGGACATTACCGAAGTATCCGAATCCGATCCCCTGGCGACGGCGGCCGAGCACGACAGCGATCGTGCTGATGGCGGCACTGTTTTGACTGCTGGAGTCAAGACGGCTAGGATCACGACCGATTCTAATGGTGTAGTTACTGTGCCAGTGCCATTTCCAGTGGGGACACTCATTACCGGGACGACGTTCAACGTCATAACATCGGACCAGCTGCAAAATTTCAAACCGATGCTATGCGTCGACAACGGATTCATATCAGGTGGACCCGTATCCGAGGATATAAAGCCGACCCATATAGTTATTCAGAATCCGCAGTCACCACACTCTGTGCAAGACCCAAAGGAACAAAATAGTACCACAACAAGCACAACCTCAAACTCACCGGCGCCAACAAAATCAAGCACCAGGTCTTGGACTGAGACGGCCAACATGCCCATATTGCCTATCAGATGCAAAAATACATCTGCAGAGTTGCACAAGCAAAGGTTAGGTTCAGGGGGTCGAGGGAGGTGTATCAAATATGGTATGGAATGGTACACTCCCAGTGAATTTGAGGCTCTCTGTGGAAGAGCCTCAAGCAAAGACTGGAAGAGGTCTATCAGGTTTGGTGGGAGAAGTATACAGGCTCTGATAGATGAAGGTATTTTGACTCCACATGCGACCAGCTGCACTTGTGGAGCTTGTTGTGATGATCAGACAGGTACTAATATTTTCCATTATAAGTTTGATTTAATTGTAGTATGTAATTGAATTATTATAAATTTTTTAAATATATAAAGTGAAAATGTTTAAATTTTAAATGTTATGAGCTTTTTCTGTCAGCAGCAATGGGTCCCGTCAGACTGTTCACTCCATATAAAAGAAAAAGAAGAAGCAATCAAGAAGGTACATTTTTACCCTATCTATGCATGGAATTTATATTATCTTGAATCACATATCTTCTCAAACATCCGGGCAACTATGGTCGCCCAAAACATTGTAAAGTAACAAATTTTGTTTTTGTATGGTAGTTCTTAGTATCAACTTATGGTGGTGTACCATAAATTGATACTACTTGGTAGTTGAAATGATGAGATATTTAAGCAAATTGAGATATCAGTATTTTCTTATTTTACCCTAAATGTGCTGTTTAGGTGGTGGTGATGACAAAAAACCAAAGATGGAGCGAGACAATAGCTTAAAAGAAGTGGAACTTGACAACTTGCATCAATCCAGCAACAATAGCAACTCCAAAGAAGCATGGCAGGCGATCACCGAGGGCCTAGAGACAAATAGTGATTACCATCTGTTGGCAAACCCTGAACCAGCCCCGGATCCCACTGCTGGTAAATATATTTTTATTAAGGCAGATAAAATAATTTAATAGTCTTATAATACTTAAATTGGTTTAACCGATCTACGACTACAATAAAATAATAATGGCAATTTGTTATTTAAAAAAACATTTATTATATAGTCTTGTCTTTGTTATTGTTGAATTAATTACTTTTAAAATTATTTAATGTCTTTGAATAATAAAAACTAAAAAACAACTAACATACTATAACCATTTGAAATTTGGATTCTTTGCTACTGACACCTTAATATTTAAAATGTTTACCAAGGTAATGCTTTCTGATTTGGTTATGTTTTCATTTACTTTTTATTATTCATATCTTGATGTTCAATTTAATAAGTTACTTATTAAATTGAACGTCATGATATTGTTTAGCTTTTTATTTATATTTTTTATTTTTTCATTGATTATAAAATATACTTAAAAGACACAAAATTTGGAAATGTATAAATTTATATATAATTTTTAATCAGTGTCTTTTAAATAAACATTATACACAATCAGGCGCTTGTAGCGAAATAGTGAAACAATTCTGCAATAATAATAATAAGTATTCTAATTGAAAATTATAATTAGTCTGGAATGCAATTTTTATAATGGATACTTCTTACCATATTATAATGCTAAGCAAATTTTGATTAAAGTATAAATTCTCAGACCATGGTTTTAAAATTTGTATCATATGTATGTATGAAACTATATAATGAAATTGTGGATGATGGAAGGAAAGAAGCCTTTCTCCAGCAGTGGGTCTGCCCACCAGCTGCAAATAATAATAATAATAATAATAAATGTATGGATACGGAGTTCATAAAAGAATGTACCATTTGAGCTATGCAAATAAAAAGAAAGATGCTTGATTTTTAATTCTTTGTGTTAATAAATCTATCGTTATTGAAAGCCGATGTCCTCCAATTAATTTTTTTACAAAATTAAAAATAACAAAGTGTAAAGTAATCAGTTAGAAAGCGAGATCCGGTATTAACTGTGCGGGAGAGAAAGAGATCAAGATATATTTTAAGAATGTCATAACAGAAATCTGCTATTTTTTGTCATGTTGTTTAGCCCACTATAATAATCATTTGCGTTCAATTATTTTTTCTTTATATGCATATTCTCTATTATAAGCTATGCATTACAAAGCTATTGCCTAGCGTAATAGTATGCCTAAGTTACTATATTGTTTTTGTAACATTTGAATTTAAAATGCATTGCAAAGATTGTGAATTCATAATGATACGCCATTTAATTTTGGAATAATTATGTCCAAAACGATTTAACGCCGTAGTTTATGCTGCCTTAGCGATATTACAGAGACTTTCATACTTTTAATATTATAAATGCGAAAGTGTGTCTTTGTTACCTCTTCACGCCCAAACTCTGAGTTCCGGGGAAGGACATAAGATACTTTTTATCTCAGAAAAATGTACAGTTCCTACGCCAAATTTTTGGCGCAACGGAGTAGCGGGCATCATCTATTGTTGTATAAATTATTCTTGGTGTAACGCCAAAGAAGTCATGGTCAATAGGCATGGGTTGTGGTAGGCTGCTATTATGTTGCTTTATATGCCCAGATAGTGAAGGCTAAGAAAAAAAAGATTCTTGGAGGAAAGCTGGGACTGACACTATAGCTTGACCACAACCTCTGTACCGCGCCCTAGGAACGTGGGACGAGGGCGGCACGGGTGAGAATACTACTGCCCTCAGCGTTGACGGCCAAGTGATAGAGTAGCGCGGTCCGTAACCATGGTGACCCTCCCCCGCCGCGCCGCGCCCATACTCAAAGCGAGGTATAGCGCTTATCGTCAAGCTATAGGCCAGACCACAAGCTATATGTACGGTATAGCTATAGTTAGGTATTTAAAAACTCTGCGACTGTATTTTCTTTGTTGAATTGCGAATTTGTAACATAATATTTAATAAAGAAATGCATTGTATTTGCATACTGCAATACAATGCATATCTTTGTGTAATATATAATAATTCTTGTGTGTTTGCCACTAAACTCCTCCCAAATGCCTGGAGCGAAGCGAGCCTGCCTTTTAATAATTTTTTGTGTTTGTATTCCAGGGGCCTTGAGACTATGTCTGTCTAGGTCTGTTAGTCGATAGTAATATTACTAAGAGTTAAGCGTTTATGTGTATGTTTGTGGCGGGTAATCAACGAAGATACCGAACCGATTTCTAAACTTCGTTCCCAACTCAAAAGCTGTATATTCCGAGATTATTATATACATTTAAAAAAAAATGGGAGATGCCCATATGCCAACCATGTGGGCAGGGGACAGATTGTCTATTAATAAAATTAATTTATAAAAGAATAATTGTGTCTGAGTTTCAAATCAAAAAAAACTTTTAAAGGTATAATATGTTGTTACTTTTTTGTATTTTATTGTGTGTCAAATTTATGCGAATGCTTAACATTTTGTAATATCTTACTGATTTTTTTAACAATCGTAGGCTGGCTGCCTAATGGCAAATACCTTGTTTAATATAAATGATTTTCTGATATTTATATTTACGTTTTTATACAAATAACTTAAACGCTAATTGCGATAGCATAATAGTGTAACAGCTGTTATCTGTGCAGCCTGGATCGGCGCATTTATAAACTAAGAAAATGTAAATCTAAGATCTTTTTTCTCTATTTCTACAAATATATCGAACCTATTTGCGATTATAAAGTTTGCTTTTAAAAATGCGAAACTATGGTTTGTACTTTGGCCTAAACGCCGTAGAGATTTTGCTGAAATTTTATGCATAAGTCTTTGAGCGAATAGAATATAGAATAATTTTCACCTGTACTTTTTCAAAAGCTTCGGTTCTAAATAATAAGCAGCGAAATAAGCGAAAATAAGCACAACCAATTAACACACGCTTTCAGCTAGTTATTTAATATTTATTTTAATTATTATTAATAAAGGCTGAACTATAACCTTAAGATATACTAATAAAAAATATGAAGCTGGCATTTGCGAATGTTATTCACAAGAAAATCTTATTTTTGCTTATTTAAAATTATTTTATGTTATATTTGTATTTTTAACACTAATATTATAATTGCGAATGTTTGTGAGTTAGTATGTTTCTTACTTTTGTATACTATAGTGGTTCTGGCTGAATTCTTAAATATAATATTTAGGGCGCGTTTCACTACTTACTGATAAGTGACGGATAGTCTATTCAAAACTTTTTGACAGAAGATGTATGTACAATCTGCCAAAGAAGGTGTGGATAGCGTATCAAAAACTTATCAGTAAGCGGTGAAACAGGCCCTTAAATTCGTAAAATCCTTCTAATATTATAAATGCTAATGTTTGTGAGTTTGTATGTTTGTTACTTCTTCACGCTTAAACGGCTTAACCGATTTCGATAAAGTTTGACATGAAGCTAGCTGATATTCTGGATTAACACATATGCTACTTTTACCATATGTGTTATAACCCACTTTCTCAAGATTGGGTAATAGTGAACAATGGATTATTATGTACTTTATAATTTTTTTTGCTTTGCCGCTGCCTTCTGTTATCTCGTATTATCTAGAAGCTATGACGGTAGCAAAATAGGTACTCGGAGTAAAACAATTAACTGAACCTTTAAGCGAACTATATATAACATATATAACATATAATTTGCCAGCATTTAAGTCAATAAATATTCAATAAGTACAATAATAGACGCTATTATACTTATTGAATATTATTTATTGACTTAAATGCTGCCAAATTCTATGTAAAATTTTTTAAGGGCCTGTTTTACCGCTCACTGACAAAGTTTCTGTTAGGCTATCCACAACTTTTTTGAGTTGTCTGTGTCCATCCATACTTCCATAATGAAAATTAAAAATGCAAAAGTGAGTCTGTCTGTTTGTTACCTCTTCACGCACAAACAGCCGAACCGTTTTCGCTGAATTTGACATGGAGATACTTTGAGTCCCGGGGACGGGCATTGGATACTTTATATTCCGAAAAATATTACGGTTCCCGCGCGACAAACAACAAGCATCATCTAGTTCATGAAATCCAAAACTACAAAGATATTCCAGAGAGCATATAGACAAAATTTTCACGTTTGTGTTTCACAGCCGGGCTAATGTTGTGAGATGTGACGTCGGCATTTGTTTTCTATCAGGTCACCCGTTTGCTTGTTTGCTCCCCAATCCTATATATCACTGATATAGAGTTAACTGTGAAAATACCAGCGTTGAAATAAAAAAAAATATTTACGATTTGTATGGGAAAACTCATGTCGCTACGAACGCTTGGCCAATGGCCATACAAATCACGAAGTTTTTTTCGCTTTCAGCGCTGCTTCTTTCACAGTGAGCTTAATATAAGGAAAGATATTTAAAGATGTGTCAACGGAAGCTGCGTCTGTGACACCTACATTTTCACAATCCATGGAATTGGGTTTTTTTTTGATCCGTGCTTAATTACCCAATTGTTTTCAGGTCTTTCAGATATAAACAAAGTACTTAAGCGACTGGAGGACATAGGGCAGAGCTTGAGCCGGTTAGCCACGGACTTGAAGCAGTGTGTGGAGGACGTGAGAGTTGTTAGTTCGAGACAGCTTGAGAGATATGAACAGGAGCGGGCATCAGCTATACTAGCAGCCAGCGTTGATGCCCAGGTCGACTCGGAACAGGTGTCACTACACAATGTTGAAGACACTGATGCTAAAAAGGTGAGGGTCGGAAGTATCCGCAGGACCCTACGCTGCGTTAAGCGTGTGTACGAGACGGGTGGACGCGGCGTAAATGTTTCATATTTTTATTAGAGCAACTCTGCGTTTGCTCTAGTCTTCCGTCGTGACGAACGTCAATATACATGAAACAAGCACGCCGCGTGACCACCCGTCGCGGGCACACGCTTAACTGACATACTAATATTATAAATTCGAAAGTGTGCCTGTCTGTAACCTCTTTACGCCCAAACCGCCGCACAGATTTTGTTAAAATTCGGTGTGGAAATTCTTTGAGACCCGGGGAAAGTCATTTGATAATCTGTATCCCGGAAAAATGTACGGTTACCGAGTGATAAATGAATTTAGGCGCAATGGAGTTGATCATCTAGCAGTTATATATCGTCGCCAAATAAAATTTCTGTTATGTCAAATCCTTACCATACGCCTATAGTAGCGGAAGGCGTAATAGTTATATATAATCGTCTTCCGATAACATGATTTGTATGTCGTATTACTAGGTAGGTAGACTTGAGAGTTAGGTTACATAAAAAAAATGTTAGGTTCATGAAAGGACAAAATGTATGGAGGCTAGTTCAAGTGCCAATAAGGACGAGACATAAGTCATTAGATAGGTATTATATTATGGAAGCCCATTCCAAATGACTGTGTGAAAAAAGTCAGTTGGGCCAACTCGCACTTGGCCGGTTTTCTGGTTGTTAATATAGTCTATGTCACTCAGTGATAATGTGACATTCCATTGTTAAAATATTTTTTGAAATCGGATCAGTACTTTTTGAGTTAATTCGTAACAAACATATTTTTTTAATGCAAATATAAAAATATTTTCTCTTTAATAAATTATTAATATGTATGCAAAGATTACTTAAAGTTAGTTTAGTCATAGACAAACGAGTATTTCCTAGCACTTTGATATCATAGAATACAAAACTATAGTATTATAGTGACTATTGTATTATAATGAAATACCTCTCTAATGATATATCACGTCGATATTGGTTCTTGGACCATTTTGTCCGGTCCTCCTTTCTGATTCGTAGAGCGTGTGCGGAATATCTATGTTTTAAAACTTTTGAATTATGGTGCGTATTTAGAAACTTAAACGCGTAACTTTTCAAAATTATAAACATACCTTTTAGAGTCTGTCTTTTCATCCCTTATAAATGCCCTTATCGTTATATTTCAGTGTGCCAATTGTAATCGCGAGGCGTCAGCGGAGTGTTCCCTATGTCGTCGCACCCCATATTGCTCAACGTATTGCCAGAAGAAGGACTGGGCTTCACACCAGATAGAATGTCTCCGGTCCGTTCCCACCATTCACGCAGACGGCCAACAGCATCAGTCCATCATGCTTATCGTCGAAAGCCAACATCAATAGTATTTAGAAGGTAAGTTTTTATCCTACAAACAAGGGCGGCTCTAGCGGGTTCAGCGCCCTTACTAGAACTGCCCTAAACAAATGGCAAGCGATTATCGTTTACGAAAAGCCTAAATTATAAAGTTGCATTTTATCGGTCCAAAATGATCTTGTTGACGGTAACGGCGTTCTATGGACAAACGGCTTATAGGCACAGTATAAATAATAGTACAAGTACAGAAGACTTATCCCAAAATATCAATTATGCTATGTTACTATCAAGTTCACATTCCGCTCCACGCTGAATGCCTACGATTATAATGTTGGCAACTGCGCTCGAGCGCGCTCTCTTTATTTTGAATATATTGTGCAGTGATAAGTGTACATAATGTAAAAAACGGCAAGCTACATTTACAAAACACTTTGCAAGAAATAAAAAGTTTAATAGTTTGAAATTCATGAAAATGAACTGTTAGTACACTGTATTGTTTAATCTTATTCTGTAGTTAGATTTCTTACAAAAGATCAATATTTTAATCATTATCACTTATTCCATTAAAGTAGTAAAATAACGTTATAAAAATTGGATTGGTTATAAAAAAGATTTACCTTGAAGGGCATCAATATCATTTGAATATTCAATATTGAACTTTTAAGCTCGGTAAAAAGTAGGTACAGAGTACGTAGGTAAGTAGCAGTGTGGGGCAAAAAGTATTCAGATTACAATGAACGTGATTATAATTACTTTGTAGTTGTTAATCTGATTGCAAGTCAACAGATTTATGGGTAATTATGCACCTATAGATTAACCATTAATTAATTTCGGAAGAAATTAGACTACCCGTTAATCGATTACATTTCAACAGATTATTTCAATAATTTAAATACATGAAATTACTTAAATAATAATTTTAATTTTTGTATGATAATTTTGTACAGTAATTACAGTGGCTGGCTCGGACAGACGTTGTTCTGTTTTACGAAAATTAGTGAATTACTAATAATAGATAAAGGTATAAAATTAACGTTCAGCAGAAAAATCCGTTTAGTAGTTTACCTATATTTTCCAAAAACGACAAAAGATACTCCTACGCAGTCGCCATTTTTTCTGTGACGAAAAATTTTAAGAATTTACTATAAAAATATTTATTATGTAATTAGTCGAAACCAAAGTATTTGATTTAAAAAAAAAATAATTTCATATCAATCGAATTAATCCGCAATTAATTACTTTTTATTCGATTGCTTGATGTAATCTACATAACCGTAATTTCAGAGTAATTGATTGCGAAGCAATTAGATTACATTGCTTGCAAACTACTTTGAAATCAGATTAATAATTTGATTAACGAGTATTTTAATTGTGCCCATCTCTGGTAAGTAGGTAGGACCGTGCTAAGATTGTTAAGATAATTATTAGATAGAAAATGAGTAGATAGCTCTTGTAGGTGAACGTACATTGTCAGAGCCGAACGAATCGAAGTCAAGTACTCATAGACTTTCTCAGCAAATGATTCGGACGAATCGGACTAGTCTTATGTTGTAAAATATTAGTTAACCGCTTCATCCACTCGAGTCTTCAGGTGGGAAAATTATCCATAACTTAAACATAATATTATAATAATAATTTACACACTTCAATATGTAACTTTTATAGTAACAAATAATAGTAATTTACTATTTATTTAAATTTCATATACAATTTAACGATCATGTGTTTATTTTTTTCAGGCGTTGAACAACAACGCTATGAAAGGGTAGGTGTGATAAAAGCTAACGAGTTTTTCAAAGTAAAGAATGCAAGCAACACCGAAGCACCAAAATAAACATTTTGAAGTGAATACCAGAAAGAACAATAGTTTAATTATAAGGGTTTATTTGTCTGTATGGTGATAATATGTGTTAGTTTCTTTAGCATGACGTACTATATCTAAGGACACCGTATAGAAAATGATACATCAGTTTGAGGGCCTAGTTCAGCTTCAGACTTGCGACCTCTGTGTCATCTTAGCAGCAAAGTAATCGTAATACATAACAAAATCAGTGTAATATCATCTCGTCTGGATATAATACGTCAGTATTTTAAGGTGCACTTAGGTTCTAAGCGAACACTCTGTGATCTGGTTGCTACGAACCGAATGTCATCTTAAGGCCATTGCCTCGAATTTTGTACTTGGAAGTAACGTCGAAGCGCGCCATTATTTGCGGCATGAAAGGCCAAGGCTTTTATTCGTTGCAGTGCGGACATGTGCTTGTAGTTGCGTACACACTGAGCCAGCGTAGGCGAACAAAGGGTATTCGGGAAAAATGGCTACCGAACACCGATTTTTTTACTTAAAAATATGATCATTGGTCTTCTAAAAAACATATTAGTACAATTAAATTTACCGGCCAAATTTCTATAAGTCGATCCTTGACTAAAGATACACGATTTTTTTTAACATAGTCACTTAGTTCTAAAATGTTTAGAAATAGCTTTGATTTCCAAAAAAACTCGACAATTATGCGCGTGGCGTGGTTTTTTTAAATTAAATTTAGGGGGTAAGCGAGCAGCCCTCTGCCGGTAACCCTTTACATGATGGAAAGCAACTGCCACGTCATCATGGCTCTCCCACGGCAATGAGCATCTGTATTATATACTTGACATCGGAGAATGTCTCATTGGTACACGCCACCACCGGGGTTCGACCCCGGTGGTGGCGTGTGACCGAGTCACGTGGATGAAATATGCTATTGCAAAAAAAACACATTTTTAATGGACTTGCCTTTGCAGACTTAAACATTTTTAATGGACAAGGCAAACGTTCCCTAAATTCTCCAGACAGAATGAACAAAACCCATTCGTTCGCCTTTTTTGACTTAATATGTACGCTCTTTTTATCAACTGTCTACGCAAATCTTCGCGCGAAGTTTTCCAAAATTCGAGTAAGTGCCCTTTGATAATTAACCTAATACTTATCAATCAGTGTTTCTGTGTAATAAAAATGTTATTGGTGTTAGATCATAAACATTATTTAATTATAGCTTGGCGCAACTAAACAAATATAACAAACAAGAGATCTTTCAAAGAACATTTAAAATCAAAGTGAGATATTAATATTAAAATACATACATGTTTTAGATTGGTTCTTTCTTTTTAACTCTGAGTAAAAATGAAAATATTTGCCAAGCTATTTTAAATATTGATTTAATATAATTAAGTCGGTGGACACATAGTTTGTTGCATTATAAAAGCCTTTTCACGCCGCCCTTGCATAGTATTACTTAAGGCCGGAATCTTTAATGTACAGCAGTCATCATTTTTAGGGCCTCTTTCACCGTTTACTGATAAAGTTTCTGTTAGGCTATCCACAGCTTTTTTGACTGATTTTACATACAAAATTTGTCAAATAAAGTTATGGATAGACTATCTGTAAGGGGTGAAATAGGCTCTTAATGTCATTAAGCATGTAACGTTTAATTTATATATGTAAATATGTCATTTATTTTATTGTGTATAATAGAAGCTGTATAGTTTTGACATGGTAAGGAGTTCAACTACTACGATTAGTATCTAGTTGTTAAATAACATAGTAAGACTATATTGCATAGAATAAAAATATGACTCAATTGTCTTTTGTTAAAAATAAATTGTGAAAAAATGATTTTTTGCCAACAAGTTTTATTATCTTGTAAATAGTTACTGTTTCAAATACATCGGCATTTTTCTCTTCTTTTTTTCTTTTGGGATCTAATGTCGACATGAAATATATATTCATAAAATGCTATTTATGATTTAAATCTAAGATTCTTCAGGACTTTGTTGTCATAATTATTTATGTAATTTAACAACTGTATTAGTTTGTACTGGACACATAAATGTTCGTCAATATGCTGACTATATTTTAATAGTTAATACCGTACTACCTGTTGTAATGTATATTTAAAATTACAGCATTTGTCAATGTCTATACATATTATGCAATATACTTATTACATGATGAAATATTGTGTAGATTATTTTTGAATATATTAATGTAAACAATGGTAGTTAGAGTTGAAAGCGAGACCTCACTACGCGATACCAAGCGACACCGACACGACACAGCACTGCATTTTCCATCCAACTGATGTTGATGACAACGTGAATTATTAATGTTTTACAAAATATGTCGGCTTTATAGAAATGCAGTGTCGTGTTCTTGCCTTTTATCAACACTAATATTTTTCTCTGAGTGCAGCAGTTAGAACTCAAATATCTTAAATATTTGCGTTCCTTAATGTATGATCATGTACTATGAAGAATCTTGATTTATAGCCTGATGGGAGACCTTCGTAATTTGAATGCGTTAATGCAAACTGAGCCGACAGACCCCGACTAGCACTAATATGACGTAATCAAACCAATTGACGTGTGTCCTCAAACTAGCTATAAATCAATTTCTTCAATTTATATGTTTACACTTAAACATTTTCCATGTCATAAAGACAACGTAAGATTTGTTTGAATTGTATCTAGACAAATTTGGATGTGTAATTTATAAAAAAATATTTTTGATTCTATCAACTTAAAGAAGTTTTCACGAAGTCTTTTCACTGATCGATATACCTAAATATGTAACAACATTTAATGATTAAACAAAATAATACATTGATGTTTATATACGTGTTTTTAATATACGGCGTCAGCATATGACGTATTTTTAAAGCGCTTGAGCAGAACAGATTGTTGCAACATCATTTCAGGGGCTTTCTTAAAGCCTAGCCCCCACTACAGCGTTACGCTGCATTGCGTTGTCGTAACTGATCAACGCAATCTATGCCATCCCTGCGTTGCGTCGACGCACGACATTCCAACTAGGGTTCACATTATAAACTTTAACAGCACCGCTCATAACCCTCCCTCCCGCTTCGTCTGTTGTCCGTCGCTCCATTGTAACGTCGCATGTGTACCAATAATTAATTGGACATGTTATAAAAATGTATGAAAAATGTAGCTTAACTGAGTTTGAAGGTTCCTTCGATGTATGAGAATCGGTTTGAAGATGTTGTATGTATTTTAAAATAATGAAATTCAGTACTGCCGGGCTAGAAGCGTGCGATTCTGGAGGTCTACAACCGTTTTAAAATTTTAATGAATTGGAATGCCTGTCTACTCTAGCAAAATATTATTGTCATTCATCATGACCGCTTCTACAAACCTGATAAAGAAGAATGTGTCAACGCAGTAGGAGGCGTTGCCGACGGACTG